>DWHP01001842.1:0-15333 GCA_018247895.1 Parnassius honrathi | reverse complement strand
CTCTCTGTGACTAACATCGGGAGTTTCGTCAATAATAATTGAAACGAATTTTGACAATTTTACTTCGTACTCGATGCAAGTTTTCATTACATCAGCGACAGAATGAATAATGTGATTATCTATTGTACTAGATAAATAACTCGGCCGTTTGTCGCTATGTTGATGCTGCATACGCTTTTCTAACACGAGATCATACTTCGAAAAAGCGATACAAGTTTTAAAAATAATTGCCTTTATTTAATGAAATTTTCGACACATCGTGACTTTTGAAAGAAAGTTCTTGTTGTGCTGAATGGTAAACAATATCGACTAATCTTTTTATGATTAACACGCATGTTGTGGTTTGTAATTTCCTCGGATAACTGGCGTGACAAAGATGTTTCAATTCGATATTTTCCAAAATTACTAAACGACATTACCGCATTCATGTGTTTTTGAGAATTCATACGCCTTTTAATGGGTTAAGATAAATTATTTAAATCATCATATCCAGTAGTATTCCAAGCTGTTTTGTCGTTAGAAAAGAATATGCAGCACCAACAGTACAACTTATTGGTATGTGAGTTTTGTATATATATTTGTATATATGTTTTGTTGTGAATTTTGTAAACAGATCTATTAAATTGCCGTGTGTGTTTTACTCGTCTGAAAAATACATAGTTCAAGCGTTGTTTTCGGCGAGGATATGAGCATTTTTTTCTGAACAAAGTTTAAAGATTTTATCTTTTCCTCGCCGATTAGCACTTTAACACACTTCAATTCATCACAAGGTGCGGTATTTTCCTCCATTTTCACTAAAAATCCTTAAAACGCATAAGTTTTTAACTCGCAATATTCATTCTTACTAGTAAACACACAAAGTGAACATTGAAATGTGAAGTGAACTTCCAAACGAATCGGCTGCGCGCCTCAGCGCTCTTCTACCTTCACACCGAAAGCTCGGCTTATCGCTCTATACTAATTGCTATATAAACAATCATAGTTATATTTCATTACAGAACATTTTGCCACATGTTAGAAAGGGAGCGATCGTCTTCTCGAAGGCCCAGTAAAAAGCCTACGCGTGCGAAGTCGATGAATAATCACTTAAGCTTTAAAACTCTTCGCATTGAAAACAATCTGCCAAGTGTTGACGTAATCTGAGTATCTGATAAGACTATGAAGTCATGACCTGTGTAGAACAGAGGAGCGCGCGGGAAATTTGAAATAGTTTAGAGTTATTTTATTAGTTGATATTATTGATTGAGCGGTTTAATAGGGCAAGCCCAGCTTCTCGGCTACCAAGGAGGCTTCGCTACTGCTCTCATAGGCGGCATTCCGACACGACTGGAAAGAGGTCAGGCATAGGAATTTTTGTACGTACACTTACGTGTTTTCTAAGGCTCGGGGATAAAACAACGCCAGCTTCCTGACTCCAGGTTGTTACCGAAAATTTCTTCACAAAAACCCAATAACTGATTTTTGGACCCGACCCAGGATCACACGATCAGTCTCGCTTTTGACCACTAGACCGACGGAGCAATCATATACACCATACATTGCATTTCGACCACCTAGACCCATAATATATCTCTAAAAACGATCAACCAACGTAGTACACAGATAAAATCCCAAGGACAAATCTCAAAATGAAATTATATTCCATTCGCAAATTATCTTTGTTTTCCTAAACTTGAAAAAGTATACCAAGAGCCCCGGAACATTTATTTCTAGGTGATACGAATAATTTTCGTTAAGTGTACGAAAAGTTAGTGAGTTATCACTGCTATACGTCGCCGTTTAAAAATTTCTTTGAAATTTGCAATTTTGGGGGGAAAAATCGATGTAGCTAAGCCTTATTTCTAGGAAAATTCGTTTTTTCCGTATTTTCACATACATCATCATCATCATATTATTCTTTATCTCAATGGCTAGAGCGTGGGTCTGCTACCACAGAGTGCTCTAGTCCTGCTAATGCAATGTGGTGAGACTTTATTTTTATTTTTTGTTCATTAGTATTATGCTATATATTGCATATTTTTATATTATAAAGCCTACACCGCCTAACAGCTGGGCAAAAATAATATAACAGAGTGGTAAAACGTTTTGTTTGCGTAGTTACGTCCATAATATTATGGCGCTGTGCATACTTTATATATAAGGTTTATAATAAGGTCAAAGGTTTACTTAAAAATGTTTGGTTCTAGTATTTTTATGGAAAGTCATTGCTTTCAACGTACGCTTATAATATTTTACAAAGGCATATCTAGTTTTGAAGTTAATATTGTTGTTGGCGTAAAAGAATTCCATCACATCCAATCAGGCATTCCATCTCAGTCCTCAGACGTGTCAACGAATTATCATTCTAAATCGAGGTGAGACGTATATGGGCTGCAATTTCTACTTACCATCAGGTGGACTGGTGTGTTCGTTTGTCGCCCTTATTCTATAAAAATAAAAATAAACTATTCTATAAAAAAAAACATCGTTTCGTCCTTACAGATACCTAACCATTAACTAATAAAAGACCTATAGTTTTATAACCTTTTAATTTCTAACAGATAGATAAATAATTACAAATTTGTCCATGGTACAATTTTCCCCAGAATGACTAAAGCGATGCTTATATATATCCTACCAAATTGTTAGAGGTTACGTCGAATGTGGATGTTTTACACACTGATAATAAACACAGTGATTCATCTACAACAAGCTGTACATAAAACGCTAAAGCATTTTAAAATCCGCCAAAATTGAGAAGCGTGGTAATTCTACATTGAGTATATGTGACACGAGTTGTTTATTCTGAAGCGCCGCGGCTTCTGCATTTCTTTCCATTCTCTCCGACAGTTGCTTATTTTACAGCAATCCCTTTTGGGACATGAAGCTTCGTACTATTTCACCTTAATAATATTGCCCGTTACAGTCATCTTTTGTTACTAAAACATTGGGAAATGGAATTGATAAAAGCTGTTTCTTTTAATTTTAACATATTGGTATGCAATTTAACGTTCATCTTTTACACAAATGACAGAGACAAACGAACGACTTGTCCATCGAACATACCGCTTGTAGGTATTTTTCGTTATGGAAGAATAAGTTATTTTCAGAAGGCACTGACAAACGGGCACACAGTCCACCTGAGGGTAAGTTGTACAGCATCAACCCACGCCCATGCTGCTGTTTATGCAACCACCGTAAAAAATTAAACTCCCATTATAGAGATCTGGATTATTTAAACTAAAATTTTAATAAAAAGTGTACCCAGCTTCGAAGAACTAAGGAGATTAAAATAATGTCTGCGTAATAGCAAAAGCCAAAGCCAATACTAGATAGTGTGTGGAAGTGTTAAAGCCCCGGCTTCAAAAGCGAAAGTGGGAATTACTTTGTTTTTCTTACTTCTTAAAGCCAGTTTCTGTTTTATTAAAAGGTTTTTTACATTTTATTTAGCGAACTAAGGAATATTACAAGCTCAAGGTAACTGCTAAAATATTTATAGAATTTTATAGTGATAGCTCAACTGGTTAGTGTTTGCTGTATCTTTTACAGTACGAGCAAATCGGGTTCGATCCCCGTCGGCACCAATGAAACTGTTAATAGCACTTTTGTATGCCGATTTACCACGTGCTCAGCGGTAAAGGAAAACATCATGAGGAGGAAGCCTGCGTGTCTGAGAAATAAGAAAAAAAAAACATACAAACTACTGTTGCAGGGTTGTCACTGACTTTTTGTTTAACAGCTAAGTCTCATTTAGTTTTATAAGAAATTACAATATTTAGAAACATAATACATACAGATACGTGCCTATGCATCACATTTGTTAATCAATTCTTTAGTTTCCTCTCAAAGAATCAATGTTTTACAAAATCGCTCAAGCTTTACATTACACCACAAATTAACACTGAGCATATGGTGTCAGCTCAGATTTAATGTTTGAAATTAATTTGATCTGATAATATAATTAATTTACTTATGAGATATGTATCTATGTACAGATATGGTAATATAACCTATTAATAAAAAGCTAATTTACTTAAACAAACGCATACATTAATTTATTTTTCAAAAAGAAATGAAACGAAAAAAAACTGCTAGCAAAATTTTATTAAAAATCAACAATCTCAAACATAGATGATCACGGAGCGTGGCGGTGGGCGCTCCCGTCTCGGCGCGATCTTTCCTACTTAGCTAGTGTCTTTATATGCGTGCTGTGGCTCGTGTGTACGAGTCCATACTGTCAAGTGCCAGGCACGCACACATATTAGCGGCGTTCGGTACATTTCTTAGAAGACAGCCTACTATTCTGTTTTTACTACGTCGGCGCGCTCAATCATCCGTGGCTTCACTTGGGTCTTAAAGTAATTATTAACGTAAAATGTGGCCAATGACACTTTAAATGTAAAGAAAAATCTAACGAAACCACACACAAAAAAAACTCAAATATGTCAAGCTGTTAATGCTACGGTTACAAAAACATACAAACACTAATACATATACATATTCCATAATGAATACATACACCCAAAAATATTATCCTCCTGGCGTTATCGTGTAATAATAAATTGCCAGTAATCATTTTCATATTTCATACTGTTAACTCATTAACGGCTTCCCTTATTAATGCATGCTTAAATTAAGTATAAATTATTACTATACCGGTTCTGCTTTTGTCATTTAGTAAAAAGAGAAATCATTTTTGAACATTTCTTAAATTTGTGTCGATTTTATGAGTAAAATTCTAAATGTGTAACAACCGCTATTATTCTCTATTTTTTGTACATTTCAAACAAAATGCAATTAAAAACCTTTTAAACTAACTTTCATTATTATCAGTAACTATAAAAGATATTTAAAGAAATATTACGGGCGCATTTCATTTTTCTTTCATACTTGAAATTCAGTTGTGACTCCGGCTTCGGTCTTCAATGCCTTGAAAATTAATATAGCAATAAGTACGCAATGTACGTAATGAAGCCGACAGTGAAATATTAGGCGCGGCTGTCGAACGCGCAGGGTTACTTAACGGGGAGTCGAATCCCAAAGGAGTAATTTCAAGGCCTTCTGAGCTATGGGCTACGTGACGTGACTTTCTAGACCGCATCGTAATTCTTGTAGCATTACTATCGGTGCTTAACTTACTGAAGCTCGGGTTTGTAGAGATAAGTGAGATCTGATGTATTTTGGCATCCATAGTTTACTTATTTAAAATGAAAAAAAAACTCTTTATTTTTCAAGGTTAAAAATTAGTATTTAGTTTGCCAAATATAACATACTATATAGACAATATTAAAAAGTAGAAACTAAACTGTTATCGTTATACTTAGCCCTAATCACCGCGATAAAATGCGACGGCTTCCGGTATGTTGTTTATTAATTTATTATTAAAGTTTTAGATTTATAAATTCAGTTTTATTTCGTTCATTCACGAGTATTTTAATTTTTGTCTGCATGTCTACAAGAAAGCAAACTTAATTTCACAATAAATTCTCCGCTAATCAAAGATAAGCCATAATTGGTAGTGGGTGCAATGTGTAAACAAATAAGTACTCTTTTATTTAAAAATACAGTAGCGTTCTCAAATACATCCACTTATTTCTTGCCTGAAGTATAGAAAAAGTATGTAGATTACCGTTAATATTTTTAAAGCTTAACAAATAACATGTTATTTGACATTATTTTCAAAAATTTGGTGCTTTTAAATCGGAAAAAATGGGTATTGGAAGGTCAGTATAGCACGAGTAGGCTCGACCGGGAAATGACCACGACGAGAAAGTAGATGTGATTCGTTTGGTAAGTGAATAAAACCGCAGATCCTTCTTACTGAAAACGAAATATTCCACCTTAGTCCACATAGATGTAGACCACAGTATTCACTTGCCATCCGGTGGACTGTGCACTCGTTTGTCACCCTAATTCTATAAAAAGATATTATTGATTGCAGTCATTGCTGGCTATTTTGGCGTACTTAAGTCCATTTAATAGCTCATCCGAACTTCTACGAGTGCCGCCAAACATAAACGAAAGTAATGATAGCACTTATAGCTGTTGTCATATTGGTGTTTACTATTTAACGTTTAACGATCGCAGTTCTAAGGATCTCTCTTATTTTGCAAATATAATGTTATGGCGGCGGTATTGAACTTTACTCTATTGTGGTATTAAACTAGAACATAATACAGTTTTTACGTGAAATATGTTAGAATAGAACATAAATAACATTGTTTACGGTATTTATATATTATATTTACTATAACTTTTGAACCTCATACATAGGAAACAATGTATGAGGTTAATACCATAATAATACCATAGTTGCCACGCTTTGCTGGTGTGTTTGCAACCGCAGTTTTGTATAGCTGTGAGTTGTTATCAGAAATATGTTGCTGTCCATATCATGTTTCATTTCCTTCTATCGTCTCTTACGACACCCACGGGATGATACATAGTAGTGGACCGACCGACCGACGTGTTGCCGTTACAGTCTAATGAAGCCCAATGCTGAACATAGGCCCGCCCGACAGATTGTCTCATAGGAGATCTCCCCTGTTTTCCATAGTTGCCACGTTTGACAAACGTGTTGGCAACCGTAGTTTTTTATTTTTAGTCGTTATTGGGAAGACGCTGCTGCCCATATCCTGATTTGTTTCCCTCTGTCGCCTCTTACGATATCCACGGGGTGATGTGGGGTAGTGGATATTCAATCAACGCCACTACACGGTAGACATTATACTGTACTAAACGCGTGTTATAACTACAGATATACAATAATGTATCGAACGCCTGCTTGAAGCTAGAATTTGAGCTAGAGTTCTTTTAATTTGAATTGGAGTCTACTTTTCTGTGCGAAATTGCAGATGCATTTTTATTTTAGTCGTATCATTATTTAACGAAACCAAACTCGGATCGCTTGTGTTTTATATTATGCCGGAAACGCTGAATAGACGCGACATTTATTTTCATTTAATGTAGCACCTGCACGGTGCACGTGGCGCGGAAACTCGCGTTTCCCGCACAGGCTGCGAATTTTAAAACAATCGCTCTCATGTACTGTTAAAGTATATTTTTGGCGTCGATGTAGGTACATATGGTGTATCCTGTTTCATACATTATAATATATATAAATATAAGAATATTCGCGAAGTCTATTTTATAATATTTATATAGTATTTGACTTAGTGCTTATCAACCCGTTTGGCCAGCACGATGAACATCATAATGTCCTCCAGAATGTCCATCCTTAATTTTGGTCGCCACGATCAGTCATTACGAAAACTAGCCGTCGGTGCAGGAGAGGATTATAGTGCACGAGTGTGGATGCTACCGGAGGTGAATTATCAATTCCCTGATTCTCATAGTCATTGTCTTTACTGTTTAGGATCGAGTCGTCATCATTGATTCTCTAGCATAAGCCCCTTAATAGATTACGCTCCTAAGGCATTTGCAGCCATCGATTAACTGCATGTTTCATTAGTTTGTCATTCCATTTAATTGGAGAGGAGGGTGGAGGGTCACTTAACAATTTGCTTGCCAGTACAAGGCTGTTACTCAAGTTACTTTCTTCCCCATCAGTCCTCGATTCTTTAAGCTAATAGGCCGGCACGTTACTGTTAGACTCCTATAATTAATAAGAAAAATATACCTCACACATGCATGTTTCCTCACGTTGTTTTCCTTCACCATTCACAATTGCATTGGTGCCGGCGGGAATCGAATCCGAGTAACTCGCGTACTGCGAAATTGACTTATGAATCCTACGAACCACCAACATAGATTAGGGCAGCGCGGCAGACACTTGCTTGTCCTAAAAGCCCTCTAGGGAATGAGAGGAGGTTTGTACCCAGCCGCGGGACGTACTCGTATACAGGCTGTAACTACATAATTAATAAAATTAAATCTTAAACCCAATCAGGTCAGACTTCATGATACTTTAAGTTCATTCTGCGTACATTGGATTGAGAGTTCCTTATTAAAAACGGCTGAAATTAATTCTAGTTAAACTTTACATTGACACGTTCCCTCAGTATCCCCCTGTGAAAATAGGTGCTGCCGAACTCTCGAAATGTTGAGAATTTAAATTGATGGCGAAAAAATACGTAAACAATTTTTATTTATTTGTTTATGGAGCTTACGTCCGTTAGACCGAATCTACATATACATACAGCTTAAATATTAAAAATATCAAAGAACATCCACTATGGAACGGATTATACATTGCTTTGAGTGAACATGAATTGTCGCAATATTGTCCTTTGAGAGTGAAGCGTACTGTACTGCAATTCGCTTCATTTCAATAAAATTTGAATAAAACTGGATGTTAACGCATGAATAAAATGAAATTGTAGTTGCACTCGCTAGGAGAGTGTGTTTATTTCTTTGCGGAGTGCAAAGTGACATTTACATTGCTGATTTTGTATCTTTGTACTACGTAGAAAGAGGTCGTAAAGTTTATGAATACTGTTTTCTCTCGGAGGTAATATAAAAAAGCTATTTGACTTTACGTTGCGTTCAGACGATGAGGGTACAACTATGCAATATGCACTTAGACTTTTACTTGCTAAGAGTATATTATGTGAGTGCACTTGTATAAGCTACAACACATCATCTGCAGGGGCTAAAATCCTAACTTGACACTTTATGAAACTAAAAATTCATAATAATTCATTATTTAACGTTTCTGCATCCTTCTCATAAAAGTTTCAGAACCATATACGATATTAAATCAGCATATAATATAATCAAGGTAAGAGTCACATGATTTTATTACGCTAAGAAAAAAGTATAATTTACCATTTAGGGCTTCATCACCATTTACCACCAGATTGGATTGTAGCCAAGTACTGGCTTATAATAAGTTAAAAAAATGTTCTACTATCGCCTAAAATAAAGAATCCAAACGATGGATGAAATCATATCTAACAATCGTATTAAACAAATAAATGATATAAAAAACACATTGTCAGAAAGATAAAAGATTGTTGAACTTAATATTTTTTTAAATCGATTAATTGCTATTTTTACATTAAAAAGTGGTTTTAGTGGGTTATGGTGTAGATTTATCACGTCCGCATTGAAAGGGTAAACACGATAACTTTTGAAAGTATCAATTCTTCAACTCAATCTATTTTTTAATCTATTAATCTATCATGTGGGAAGCCATGGAATGTAAATGGCTGTTTAATTTTATTTTGTTAAGTTATAATTATTTTTTACGGCTCAGAAAATCTCAAATTTTCGGTGCTTGAGCTGCCTTGTAAAAATATATTTTACTATATACAGATACATTTTGACTCACGGCGGGCTCGGCCGCCGCCGTGAGTGGGTCCAAATGTATCGGTAGTCGTTGGTCAAGTGGTTGTAGTAGTGTGATCGCTGATGGCTGAGGTCCCGGGTTAGAATTCCTGGTCGGGCCAAAAAAATCAACTATCGTGTTTTTCCGTCAGGAAATTCTCAGTAGCTGCCCGGAGTCAAGAAGTTGGCGGTGACTCATCCCCGTGCTTTGGAAAGCACGTAAAGCCGTTGGTCCTGCACCTGATCCCTCTCCGGTCGTGTCGGTTTACCGTCCCATCGGATTATGAGAGTGAGGGAATAGAGAGTGCCCCTGTGTTTGCGCATGTACTTGGGCACTATAATCCTGTCCTGCGCTGATGGCTAGTCTCCTTTGAGGCAAGCCGCCGTGACCGAAATTCGGCCGGAGGACATTATTACTATGTTTACAGCTAATGATGAAATATATCGATCACTGTATTTTGAAATATTGCCATTGTTTTATTAGAAAAGGAGCGAAAAAAACGACAATTATGTTGGAGGAAACTTGGACAAAACGTAATACGTCCAAGTAGTGTTAAATTAATGATCACCCGGTTCATCGGCAACGGGCCGCGGTCGTCGTCGGGCAGCAAAAGTGCCCCGAGGAATTACGTTTGCATTCATTCGGAATCCATTTCGGAACCGAATGTGCGATGATTTGCGTATTATTCGTAGCGGTAGTATTGCGCTGAATAAGATTGATAGACTACGTTTATTTGATAATTTGGCGTGCTTTTCGAGCGTTTTTATGACAGTCATTCTTCGAATGTGATTATTGTATTTGAAGATTTGCCATAAAAAATGCTGAAGTGGCGTTGTACCGGCTACTGACCATTTAAGAACGTTAACTGCGGTCTCTTGCTCAATAGCAACTGTTAATCATTGGGCGGAAAAAAATCAGTCCCAAGTTCCACAGTGTTTGTGTACGTTTAATTCAAATAAGGATGATAAAGGAGCATATAGTATGGGGATGCCTTATGAAAATTATACTAAAATTGTCCAAACCTAAAACGGAGGAGAAAACGTTATCTTTTTTTGTATGAAAATTTACAGCTTCAAAATCATCTTAAGCATGCTTAGCACCCAACTTTGTGGCATTCCTTGGAAATATGTTCAGCAGTGGACTTTTGAGAGGTAATGATGATGCGATATGATAATCGAGAGTCTTGGCGTTGTTAATAGCATTATGTTCATAATAAGAAAAAAAATACACACGTATTGGGGCAGTGCGGTGGACAATTCCTTGCCCTAAAACCCTCTCACAAATGAGCGGAGGCTTATGCCCAGGAGTGGGACGTATATGGGCTCTAACTTTTTTTTAACTGTAAGGCTAAAGATGCGCTGTCTTCCTCAAGGATGGAGTAAAACGGAGTGATAAACAACACACGGTACACCTGATAGTAAATGGATGCTATGGCCTATAGACATCTACATCTATCCTCGATTAAGAATCAAAATGTAGATGAGTTGTCACCCGTGAGGACTAAAATGAATTTTCGCTGTATTCTATTAGGTTTGGTGACTTACCGCTACAATCTCTCTCCAACCACGAATCCAAAGGTTTGCCAAAAGAGCTCGTTGCAGGTGGTTCGATGACAGTAATATATATCATATTACTGATATATTTCATGTAGTACACTGTGGATGGTTTATCTTCAATAAGCATTAACATGGATTTCGTAGTGTATATAACATTTTCATGATCTTGAACAGTAAACATGGCACATAGATATTGAAACTCGACAACTCCAACCGACCATTCACCTTCTAATTTCAGAGCTTTTCGTAATTTCGTTGAAAAATTTGTGTTCTTTATCAGAAAAGTATTCCATTGAACTATTGCTGAGCAAAGTTAAATAAAAACATTCTTTATTCATATTTCTTTTAAACTAAAAGCTAAAACCAACTTGTTAATTTATCTGGATAACCTTTCTACTTCACTAATACTTCTGTTCTGTTACCTGAATAACGAGTGTCAATTATTTTATCTATTTTATACTGTGAGGTGGGGTTGAAAGTGATTTTCTGTAATTCTCTTTCATAAAAATACCAACTATTGGTTCATTCTATAAATCTGTTATTGTATGAACAACCCATATTGAAGATTTAATAAATATTTCATAACTCCAATTTGATTCATATCCTTGAAAGAGTTGTGTTCACAAACACAATGACACGAAAATTATATGTATGCGCGCGCGGCATTGGAATCAATTTTATTCAGAATAACCGCCAATCCATTTGGCGCTAGTGTCGTGAGTATTAGCCACAACACGTAGGAATATGCTTGCGTTTAGACTGAAAACTGTTGAAAAAATGCTATATCTTCTAAATTGTGTTGCCTTGTACTTATATACAAAAGTAGGAACGGAAATAGTTATTTTTAAATATTCTGTTACAGTATTGTTGGCTGTACGCTGGTGTTCTGTGAGAGCGTGGTCCTAACTCGTTCGAGCTGCAGTTACGTATTACAAGCATAGCTGCAGCGTGTTTCTACTAAATATCAACTGTATATTAAGTGTATTATAAACATCAATCAAGCGAATTCACACTTAATTAGGCAACGCGCGTAGAGCACGTTCCTGAGTAAAATTAAATTATTAGTGATTAGATTCTGTGAATTTAATTAAATTTACCAAATTATTAACGCAATAGTACTGATGTACATAGATTAGATTCACTTGGCGTACGCTTAATTATTTGTTCTAAATAAATAGGTTAGATAAAGTCAACTAGCTATCGGATGTGTATCTGAACCCATGGGGGTTGTTTCAAACAACGTGGTTTTTTAGGGTTCTGTAGTTCAACAACAAGAAATCTTTATAGTATCGCCATGTCCGTTCGTCCGTCCGCGGTTTACTCAGGTACAAATCAGTAATTTAGCACAGTTATAGATATTAATCATTTTCATCGTCGCTGAAAACGTTTTTATTTTGAGTACCTCCCATGTAGGTAAATAGAGGCGATTTTTTTACCCGTCTATTTCATCGTGTGAGGTATCGGTGGACAGGTCTTTCAAAAACACTATAGTAGTATATATAATGAAATTAAAAGAAAAACTATCACAGCCGAGTAGAATTTACAAGTTAACGCGTAATAGTCGAACAACTTATAAAATTATGCACTTGGAATAGTAAAAATTTCGTTACAACGTCATTTAGTCGGACCTAAAACTAGCTGCATTATAACTTTGTGATGTTATTGTAAACTGTACTAAATAAACATTAATGAAGAAAACGACTTATATGCATTACTGCTGCTTTACTTTAGGCCGGGTAGATCTTTCGTACTCACTTACTACTGTCGCATATTTTGTTAGTTTATGGTTATTGTAGGCCTCATTCAAAGTATTCATACAATCATACTATAGCCTCATGTAGTTTAATTCGTGGTACTCTTGCTTTACTCGAGCGACCTACAGGATAATTTATGGCAGTGATGGCTTGATGAGGGCAGTGGAAGCTTCGTTACTGTCATGTGTTCGATTTTCTTTGAAATATTCGATCCGAGAAACACTATTTAAATCATGTTATATTTGTAAAACCTGCGTCACTTTTTATATTTTGCCTTTCAAAATGTGATTTTAGGGCTTATTAAAATGTAAATATTTAACATATAATATATATTATGTTAAATATACATATACAACAGGCCGTCATTGTAGCCATTAAAGTCCGTACTTCATCTACGTTCTATTAAGGCGAGCTAACGGTTGCACTGCCGGAAATATATAGATAGATAGTCCAACTAAGACAATGTTTGTACGAACTTAGCATGTGAATGATTTGATGTAGATTGTATTATTTTCAAAATCGAATTAAAATTTAATTAATCTTTTTTGAATATCACTCCCTGTAAGTCCAATTTGAAAATAAGTCCTTCAGTTACCATCGTCCTATTTAGGTGTCTGTCTGAGCAGTTATATCTGCCGACAAACAGCTGTTCTTGTACTGCTGTGTTTCGGTCTGAAGGAAACATAAGTGAGCCCATGTTTGTGACGATAATATGCATCACATCTCCGAATACATCTTTTATTTGGGGTACATCTCTCTGTCTTCGATCTCACCACTTCCTGCACACGGAACGTAGGCGATGTAAATGTGTATGTTAATGTGTAATGTATAAATTTTTATATATTACAACTCTCACAATCACGCGCGTGTGCTAAATATGCTACTACATTAAATTTACGTTTCATTGTCCTAAAACCATTTTATCCAATAATGTGCCTAATATATGCTCGAAAGCTGTGTATATCTTTTACCCTATTTTCTTCCCGAAACATACCCCTTCAATACGGGTTACGAGATAAGCTCTCCTACTATATTGGTTCTCTAAAAACTTCAACTTCGGGAAAATGCAAAATGTATTACATTTTTACGGAATAAATTGGTTTCATTTTCCATATTTTTGAAGGGGATAAAATGTTCATGTTGAAAAATAGACAATACGCGCACTCATCGACCGCCTTATTGAGTACACAGTCGACCAAATCAAAATTCGTTGATTGGTTTGCGAAATATGAGTAAACATAAACTTTTTACGTTACGTTTTACGTTAACATAAAATTATTTAAAAAAAAGAATTATAAACGAGCACACAGACAGTGGACACTGTGGCGCATAGACGCTTCCATTTGCATTATCTTCGATTAAGAATAAAAACGCAGATACCTTGTGACCACTGAGAACTAAAATTGAATTCCTTGTTACCAATAAAAAGGATCTCCTTTTCTCACACTCTATACGAAATCGGCGACATTAGAATAGAAAAAGTGTCCAAATTTGGCTTAGCGGCATAGTGCAGTAGTTATACCTGAATTCAATTTTGTTAAAGTCAATCTTGCCGGCCTCGAGCACAGGCACAAGCATGCCAGCGTCTTGATTTTAATTCCTTTCTTTCTCTTTCCATTGCCCAACCAGATGCTAGGGCACTGCCTATTTGTGGTCGACATACCATGCATTCGAACTAAATGTTTGCTTCGTCGTTCGTGAGGAGCACAGTGAAGTAGACGATCAATATGATAAAAACCTAACCCAAAAGCGCTTTACCATCTTCAGCTACACCACGTACCATCAGGAAGAATAATATTCAAGCACTGGCTTTCAATAAGTAAAAGTGTTATTTCGTTCTTTACAACCTGTATTTATTATTTCTTGTTATATAATAGGTTAGTAGGTATAGATATGGTATATACTTAATGTATTTTCAATTTTCTAAAAGTTTTTTTTTGAATTGTTCATGCATACCAGGTTGTTCATAAATAGCAGTGCATAACGTCTCTCTTGTAAAATAAATTTTTATACCGTTTCATATACATCATGCTCCATTTATTATACAGTAACATCATGTAGCAAGGGTACAAAATGAATCGGCACCCTAATATCCGATATCTGAAAGGGCAACGGGTTTGTGAATAAATCATCCTACACGAACGTAATGGGTTTGTGCCCCATTGAAGTCACCGCTTTATAAATTATATTTTTGTCCATTGTCTATTAATGAAGTAAACTTTTTAATGTAATAAATATAAACAGTTTTTTTATTTATCGTATCCGTTTGGAATTTATATGGGAAATGTCCTCGCGTGTTTGAAAAAATATTAGCAAAAACGGGTAATTCGTTTCGGAGATACTATGTGATTCCTAATTGGAGATATCTATGCCACGCTTAACCTAGTATTCGTCAACGTTGGTTCGAAAATGTCAGTTAAAATCACTATGGTAATTACTCATGGAAAGAGAATCAATTATATAATTTTTTCGGGATTCCGACAAATGTTGAAAAATCATCAAGTCGTAATGGCATTATTAAATAATTCGATTTTTTATGTTGTTTTACGGCTCCGTAGCGCAGTGTCTAAGCATTTAGTCTCGTTTTTTTAAGTAGCCTTGAGTGCTGCACGAAACGAGTATTTGATGGCTTACAAACACTGACTTCTATACAATGTGTCCGGTTTCCGATGTCCAACACTTTAAGGGGTTAAAATACAATTAATTTTATCGACAAATCAGGGATCAATGATTTTTTTTCGCCATCAATAAAAAA
>DWHP01001841.1:0-15334 GCA_018247895.1 Parnassius honrathi | reverse complement strand
GTTTAGAGTACTTTACAGCACCAATTGTCACGGGGGGACTGAGATGTTCGACAATAATTTATGGATTAAATCCTTAAAACTAGTTTCATTGAATGTGGGGTGTTTGCGTAAACATTATTATTTTTAATTCAAAAGACGTTGTCGAGGATTTTCTCCTGTGTCATAGAGGCAGTTCAAATAAATAAACTGCATAATAGCCAACATCCGGAACAATTATTTTCAGGCCATACAAATATTTGTTTCGTGCGGGATTCAAACTAGCGGCTCTCATTGCCGCAACTCTAATCTAAACCACTGCGCTATGAAGACGTCTTATAAATAATGTATGAAATATACTATGTTATCGGAGTAAAATATATGATAATTAAGTTTTAAGTCTCCTTTTTAACCAAGGCATGATGTTATTATGTCTTTTGTCGTGACGAAAAACCCAAAAAAAAATGGAGACGTTATTTGAGTATAGTACCACCAAATTTACTGTTCAGTTGACAGAGTCGCTAGCGGACAGCTTATTACTGACACTTTAGAGAATTACCGAGGATATAGGTGACTACATAAATACATTTATTTGCGATTTTCACAATGAAATCAAACAAAGCGCTCTCCTCATAGCACAGAATAAATAGTAGCATATAGCAAAATGTCATAATATATAAAATGGCGGCCTTAGTTCCAATTTAGTCCACCTGAATTAATAAGTTGGTGGCACTGTAACATTGGTTTATTTCAAAGTTATTATTTAAACGTTTTAAAAAGCTGTATGGCTTAGTTCCTTTGCCTGCCCTCTCGAGCGAATAATAAAAACAACAACATTAAACGTTTTAAAAATAGAAATAAACAAAATTAAGGTCAAGGTCTGGGTCAAGGTTGTAGGTTAACGAGTATGCAAAATTTAAATGAGGAGTTACTCAAATTAACATATTGTAGCAAAGTCAAAGGAAGGCTTTGCATTAGCATTTTAGGTATTTGTAGATATTTTTATCTGTTCTCTTTTAGTTTTAAAACTACTGGATGGCTCTTTTATAATTGAAGTATTGCTGGATGGAACTTCACATTCAGTAAATTGGATGACCTTTTTTTTCATATAACCACTGTATTAGGACGGTTTAAATAAATTAATAAAAATAACTTTATTGTCACACTCGGTAGCTTAGTGACAGCGTCAGGTTGCGGCGCTGCGGGGTCACAGGTTTGAACCCGCACAGAACAAGTGTTTGTATGATCCGCAAACAATTGTAAACTCCCCACCAGGATGTCCGTTTATGTGCAATTTTTGTATAAAAAACACCGCGGTATCACCAAGAAAACTAATGTGGAGATAATGATACATAAAAAATAAAAAAAAACAAATGTTGTGTATACTGATAAAAAAATACTGTCAATACAATTTGGTCAATCGGAGGCTCCCGTGTTAGCAAAAGCTAATTAAATCTTTTGATAACACGGGGCTACGATCCTAAAAAGCGCTGGTTTCAGGCTCTTCTTCTTCCCTGCGATTCAATTCAAGCTTCGTGACTATCATGGGCACCTTAATTATCATCTATAGGCACGGTATATTTCAAATTACATTCAATTTGAACCAGTAGTTTAAGAATTATAACTAGTCAAATTTTTTTAATTTTGTCACTCACTGACTGACCGATCATCAAAACTCTGAGGCACTTCTAGCGAATAGAAGCTTCAAATTTAGAATACAATTAGTGTTTAGTGTATAAATATAGGAATGTATGAATATAGGAAAAACTAATATATTTTGCATTTCGGTCCAGTTTTCTAGATACACCAACGTCATAAATAAGTTTTTTTTTAATTCTTTATTTTCAAAAAGAAGGGGTTTTGTCACACACAAAAATAATAACAGATAAATTACTTTATATTCCCATATAAATATATAGGATTACAAAGTTACTTTTGCAGTGAATAAATCTGTGTGTGTACCTGTATATGTATAATATAACGGAATAATAAGTGTAGACCTAAGACAGAAGTACGTTTTTGGTATTCAAGAAGTAGAAAGTACCGGAAAGGAAAAAAAGTAGGACTATCTACAAAAAGAAACGAGATGCTATCAAAAAATCATAACTTGTAAAAAAACCGAGTCTCGCAACTCAGTTCTTCTACCGTAAAAATTTGTGAGATCCATGTAATACCAAGTCGGTTAATTTATTCAGTCCCTACGTAAGGGTCCTTCTGTCTTAGGTTATTACGTACTTAGTTAACTTAACAACATTTTATAGTGACCATATCAACATTAAAAATCTTTTAAGTTTTAAATAAATAGATTGACTCGACAATCGCACTAAATAATCTAATTTAATATAATATGTATTACTTGTGAGATTCATTGTTTTCATGTGTAAAGATCAATATTGATGCTTAATTATATAAACTAATAATTAAGTAATAATAATTAAACGTTTTTCTATTTAAGACTGTATTTCCAGGTTTTCTTTTAAACTTACTAGGAGTACCCGTCTAGTATATTGTTTGTTTGTAATATGACAGAAATAAAGCACATATTTATTTATAATCTATAGGTGTATGGGCTACCTTATGTTTGCATCGCGAAATAACAATATAATGCTGCTGTGTTCCGTAGGGTGAGTGTAGCGAACCGGAAACCCTTTCATATTAGTAACGGGACACTCTATCTTGGTCCTCAGCAGTATGTGCGATAGCACAAACTTACTTACCATGTCTTTTATAAAAGAAAATTTTAAAAAACTTTTATTAAAAAATCTTACCCTCACCCTTGTGGGCTACGAGTAAAAAGGGTTTTCGGTTTTCTAAACTCACCATACGAAATCCAGTAGCATTAAGCTACTATTTTGGGGTGGTATTCTTTGGGAGGGAGTACTTTTCTGATCGACGAATTGGTCGGATTCGTGCTACAAACGTAATATAGCTGCAGGATGGCTTTACTGCGATTATTTATATTGTGGTTATCAGGAGATATAAGTCAACACGTTTTAAGTAAAACCAAATATTGACAGATATTTTCGTATCAAGCGAAGGATTAAGAGGTTGCCTATGTATACTCAGAGATCTTCCCTTTTAAATCTACTTAAAAGTTTGTTTGTCGAATGTAAACATTAAAGATATTTTGTAAACGTTCGATATATATAATCTGCAAATATAAATGTAATATTGGTTTGTTTTGATCGCTGTTATAGTATAATATATATTTGTAGCTTGTTTGTTTATTAAACAAAATTGGAAGCCTTAAATATTTACCGTAAGGTAACTGATCTTTAAGGTATGTAGAAAAATGTACAACTATGGGAATTGAGTCAAGATTACATAGATAAATTTTAAATTATTACTGTGTAGTAGCGATGAAAGAAAATCCACTTCACTATATCGTTCCGTGTGGCAAACAACAGAGGGAAACTGAAACAGGAAACGGATAGCAGCATATGCAACTATGGCAAATTCTCTCATGGGGCAATATATGGGGGGGGCCTGGCAGTGACCCAACGTTAATATAAATAAACTATCACTGTGGTGGTGTAAGGGAATCTATCACCCCATTACCATTGTACCGTGTAGGATTAATTGAGTTGTTTTTTGGTTTCTGTTTCCCTCTGTCGCCTCTTATGACATCCTCGGGACGATACGGCGATATAACGTGTACATAATATATGAGTGAATGATACTCTGAAATGTATATCTAGTATATAAAAATGAATGTGTGTTTGTTCGTATTTTATGCGCTGACATACATATACATTGCGGTAAAACCTTGTTAATTTATTGCTTGTACTTGCGCAAAGGTTAAAAGAATAGTACAATTAACTTACATTAGATGTCGCGTATATCGTACCACGAAATTTTTTTGAAAGTTATATCATTCAACTTTCATGAATGTATTATCATTCTTAATTAAACAATATAACTCTTCCAAATTTAAATCGATATTTTAAGAATTATTTCTTCTGTGGCAGCAATGCTTGGCGCGTTACCAGCCAGTTTTAAATAAAACAATATATTTGAGGAGAATACGTTATGCAAGTTCTTAGGACTAAATTATTTATATTGTCAATCTGCAATGTAAATCATTTATCGCCTATTATATTTTACATGGAATGTTTATTGCCCAGTCGACAAATTCTGGTACTACGTTGGACACAGAAATAGATTAACTAAATACGCCCAGCGCCAACAAGGCCAGACAAGGCGGTAACAGGTGTGTAACGTTGACTAGATGAGATACAGCCGTGAACACCACAGTAATGTATAAAATGGTGGCAGATATCTGATAGTTTTGCGGAATAAGAGTCATAAATAAGTTTTTAATAATTTTCGAATTGAGCCATGGCAGCTGGTAGCTCAGACGCTTTTAATGGACGGGGATTAAAAGGTGTATGAGGGGGGAGAGGGGGTCGCATTTTTATTTTGAGATATTTATTGTCCTCAAATCTAATGAACCGGGTTTTTCTTTATAAATTGTCATAAAGAACCGCCCCAAGCTATTCGTAACTAGTACTGTTCTATATTTTACAATGTTTAGAGCTTTCAAGGCTTTGTAAAATGTATGTCAGCTCTTCCCCGCGACTTCGCCCTAAAATAAAAGTAGCCTAAGTTACTCCTCATAATATCAGCTATCTGCCATTGAAAGTCCCATTCAAATCGGTTCACAGGTTTTTGCGTAAATGAGTGTTCAGACAGACATGTCAGTTTTACTATAGTATAGATGAACCAGGTCCTTTTACAAAGATTGTTGTAAATAACACTCCGGTATTGAGCTTCCTTAATTCATCGCTTTTTTTTATAAAATTTGAGTAACAAACTAACTCACAGCCCGTCTGTTGGTAAGTGGTAAATGCTAAACTCGGCTTATAACAAGTTAAAAAAATGTTTGGAGACGAGGAGTTTATTGATAAAAGGAAGATGTTAGTGGGTATTTGTCACTGAAATGTTGCTTCGAGCTATTTTTATACACAAATTTCACGTCATTCAGCTTCATTCACTACTCACCTTGTTACATTTCGTTGTAATTGTATGACCAGTTAATAAAGTTGCTGGTGTAGTATTTGAGGAAAGATATTAATAACAATTGAGGAAAACATTTTTAAATATTGAACTTTGGTTGCCTACCGACAAACCGCAGGCATACCGTTTTCAATAACATATTTATTTAGTAAGCCGTATTTGCTCAGATGTTTAGCGCACGCCGTGAATTTCACAGTAGTACTCTAGCAATCTGGATTCGATTCCCGCCGCCTGATTTACTAATTGCTCATCGTGAAGGAAAATATCGTAAGGAAACCTGAATGTATGAGACACCAAAGTAAATATTTTGTAGACATATGACGGAGAGCACTTTCTTGCACTAAAAAATTATTCGAAATGGGAGAAAGCTTGTGTGCAGCTGTCGCTTCACTAGGAATTTGTCCTGTATTGTGGAAGCGTTATACATTCTTAAATATTATGTGATACTTACACAACAAAAGAAAGGACCACTCTCTTCCAGAAAACTAGCGAATTGTGATAGCGTCTTAATGCTCTTGTGTTTCGTATGGTGAGAGTAGAAAACCTGAGACCCTTTCTACTGATAACGAGGCATTCTATCTTATTTATTTTCTCATTTTGGCATTCATTTCGAATGTTAATCGATGATAGACGAAGATGTTTATGAATCACAGCATCCGCTTACTATCAGGTGAACTGCGTGCTCGTTTGCCACTCCAATTCAATTAAAAAAATAACGAAGAAACAGTTTACGGTAAGTTACTAAAGGGGTTCTTAAACACGTACACAGGCTAAAATATTTTTCCATCTTTAACTGAAAATCGTAGAAACATGTTGAAAGTTTGGCTTTTTAATTTTTTAGTAGAATAGGGGTGACAAACGGGCATACAGTCTTCCTGACGGTAAATGGATGCTGTGGCCAATAGACATGTACATTTTTATTTAATTAAGAATTAAAATAAAGGTGTGTTGTCACCGCTGAGGACTGGAATGCCTCATTTCCAGTCAAAAGGGTCTCCGGTTCTCTACACTCACCATACGAAACACAGCACGATTAACCTGCTACTTTATGTGTAAGTATTCTGTTAATGTGTGTTTCTGCCTCGGTCGAGCCGACCCATTCGTGCTACATCCTTAGTTTGGCTGCAGTGTGACTCTACCACGTAAAATTAATAATTGTCTTTCAAATAATTTAAAATCAATAATAGCTTTACTATCACAAGTAAAAACATCCAGACCCCGAGCAATTATTTGTATACCATACAAACATTTGTTCCGTGCGGGATTCAAACCCGTAGTTTGCTAACCCACTGAGCCAAGGAGTAGTTTAATAGGAATAGATAAAAAAAAATCTTTGCATCATGTATTGGGGTTTTCACTTTATCTTTTATTTCTGCGACTTCGTTGTCGTCGAAATTCGGAGAAACTTCATCAATAACGATTACGGAATTAACATTTTTAGATCGTCTTATTTAAAACTGCACGTGTCTCCGCAACTATTATTTTGTTAATTCCGTATTAAGTAAAACACCGACTGTAATTTTTTTTATAGAGTAAGGCTGACAAACGAGCACACAGTCCACCTGACGGTAAGTGGTTATTGTGGCCCATAGACATCTATATCTATCCTTGATTAAGAATCAAAACGTATAATAATAGCTGTCTATATATGTGTGTCAAAATATATAACAAAATTCCTCAGCATGTTAAAGCACTTTCTTTACCAAGATTTAAAAAAAGCGTCTATGATTTTCTTGCTGAAAGTACCTTTTATAGCGGCAAAGAATTTCTAGACTAAATTTAACGAATGAACTACTGTAATTTCACTGAGCATTTTGATTTTATTCTATGTTAAAATAATTAATAATTATCCGACATTTTTCTTCAATTACGCCATTAGCTATCAATAAAAAAAAACTGAAGCCGGAACATATTTTTTTTATAAGTAAATTGCAATTTATACAAATTTTCGTAATAGTTCGATACAATTCATGACAATATAGTAAACATGTATTAATCCGAAAATAAAAATCATCTCCTATTTTAATAATGGTGAAATATGAAAAAAAATGATATTTTTGACAGAATTTTTGACATTAACAATTTTTTGACATTTTAGATATTTGACATTTATATAAAAACATTTACCCACATTTTAATTAAAAAATCTGACATGTAATACTTAACGTAATCTAACAACTTGACCCTAAAATATTTTTGAATAGGTACATAATTTATTTTCATCAATAAGTTACTTCACTTATATAACTTTTTTGTTTACTGTAAAATATTATTTATCATGGTAGAATGTAAGGTCTCGTGAATAATTAGTAACATCATATTATTATGTACTACATTTTAGCAATAAATAAATTTGAATTTGAATTTGAAAACGCGGATGCATTGTCACCTCTGAGGAGTAAGATGGAATGCCACGTTTCCAGTAAAAAAGGGTCTCCGGATCTTTACGCTCACCATACGAAACATTGTAGTATTAAGCTGATATTTTACGCTGGTATTCTGTGAGAGCATTGTCCTTCCGCGGTCTAGCCGACCCATTCGTGCTACAACCATAATATAGCTGCAGTGTGGCTCTACCACATTTAAGAATAATAAAATAGTTGAAAAGAATTAAAAATATTTCATCCACATAATAGCTTCTGAAGTTGAGGCCTTTAATTAGAGACACTTTGTCGTAGCAGTTTGGAAATTATTTAATTTGTTCAGTTCCTTGAAGTCGTTTTTCAGTCTAACCATGTCTAAATAGTGTGATTTATTTCGCGTATAAAACAATTACAAAATACCTGTGTTGTTTCTAAGAACATCGCGTCACGGAAAAGATACATGTAATAATTTGTAAGGCACTTCACAGAAATTGTCACTGAACTGCTGACCTAAATATTGAATCGCGTTAAGAGTAAAATTCCCGACGACTATTTGTTGTCGGTGATGAGTAACTGGCCCTCGTAAATTGCCTTAAATGACCCTGAATATTATTGACGACTTTTATCCTATCTTGAACGCGTATCACTTTTAGCTTCTACATTCTACTTCATATTTATTATATTCGATTGCGTGTTTTCCTGTATATATGTTAAGAATTGACGGCTCCGTGGCGCAGTGGTTTAGCAGTAAGTCACGGCGTTAAATGCCGCGGGTTCGAATCCCGCACGAATCATGTATTTTTATAACCTACTAGTAATTGTTCCGGGCCTGGATGTCCGTCCTTGTGCAATTTATGTATGTAAACTGCCTTCACAAATACATCAGAAAATGCTTGTGTACGTCACCCTCGTTTTTAAAATGTAACAAACAGGAAAGAAATTGTGAACTTTTGTATATTTTGCGTTTATTAATTTCACCTCATCAAAAGCCGATTTCAAGAAAAGATTATAAGACTCTCCATATGCCGCCGCATAAGGGAATATTTGTCATAGTTGCTATGATTCGTGACTTGGTTATTTGTTATTATTATTTAGAGATTTTATCAGAAAGACGCTGCTGTTAATTTCCTGCTTCATTCCATTCCATCATCCCGTACGACACCTACAGAATGTCGTGAGTAATATGGGGTGATAGATTCCCTTACTCCTGGTAGGGGCTTAACAGAACGTATTACATCTTTTGTCCCGTAGGTTTCAAATGCAGATGCGCTGTCACACTTGACGACTAAAATGTAATGCGCGATTCTTGTAAAACGGGTCTCCGGTTCTCTACACTCACCATACAAAACACAGTAGCATTGAACTCCTATTTTACGCTGGTATTCTGTGAGAGCGTGGTCTCTCCCCTGTCGAGCCGGCACATTCATGCTACAACCATAATATATCTGCAGTGTGGCTCCACCACGTACAAAATATGTACATACATCGATAAATTTGTAATTTTATAGCAACTTTTCAATGATTATGACACTGTGTTGCCATCTGTTTAACCATAAATTTCACCTTAGTCCAAATTCTCATTATTTCTGTATCTCGCCAACCATTTTAAATAGCTTAATTCAAGGAGACAGTTCGACACATGTTACAACCGTAATAATACATACAGCTGTGAAGTTCCATCATCGAGCATTATCACACTCCTTCTACATTATCTTCGTCAGTTACGCCTCATTAGAGCTAATGGCATTACGAGTATGTTAGTCATACGGACTTAAAATTTTTACAAGGCGATATGGGAGTGGGTGATGTCGAAAGTTAGATTGTTTTTATTTATAAAAGTAAAGATGTATGAGGAGCATATATTTTTCCCAATGATGGGTGCATACCTATAAATATATGTTTCCTTATTAACAACTAAAACGGAGGTACATTGTCACCTTTGTGAACTGTGATTAAACGCATCGTCACCGGTGAAAATCGGTGGTTAGACATAGTACGAGTATATTTAAAAACGAAAGCTCCAACTTCATTAGTGTGAATTTTTAATTCATATTGAGTATTTGAAATTGTTTTGTTCTTTTTTTTTTAATTAGCCTTTATTGTTACACTATATAATATCACAATCGCAACCCTATCGAGTAGACTATATAATAAATATCACAATCATAAATAAAATAAATAAGTTACATTACGAGTAAAACGTAATCCCTAATTTTTCTAAACCTAGAAATAGATTTTTTCCTAAATATTTAAGGGAAACCCTCGAAGTACAGCTTATTGATTGAAAAAGAATTCCTAAAACGAACACAATTGATGAAAATATCGCGTTACATACGTAGAAACAAGCTCCATGGTTAGAAAAGTTTACAGAAAACAAAACTCAAATGTATATACCTATCACTTCCATAATTATGACTAATCTAACGGTATCGTTATATGTATGTTACAGTCTATACATACATACACATAAATATACATAAAAACATACACACAATTGAACTGATCCTCCTTGTTTGAAGTCGACTAAAAAGAAGTTAAGGGTAACATGGACATAAAAATCGCTTTATGGTGAGGTAATGCTGTAACCCGTTAAACATACACCTATTATCACTGTAGGATTAATATAAGAGCGTATAGATGCGTTGTCACCCTTTGAGGAATAAGATTGGTATAATAGAACTATGACTTACATTTGCGTTTTCGGTTCCCCCAGTTCTCTTCATTAACAAGTTAAAATTGAACAGCTGCTATTTTACAGCCATAATGTAACTACGTGGCTTTACTAAAAAAAAAAGAGGTTTATACGCCTTTTGTATAAAAAATATAAACGTGTATTTATGTTTTATAGGAAACAAATAAAATATTGATTGGAGCTCTATGTCGTAGTGCCAGGAAGGCCACATTATTCCCACGATATTGTGACTGCAAATTATTCATGAACTATATTCGTGTAATCAATTTGTAAAGTGCAATTCCATTACGTCAGTCCGTGATACAATTTGCAAGGGCTCTTATCACTCTATTGAACCACATACGTTAAGTAAATATAGATATGAATCAAAAATAAAGTTGACCTTTATCAGTAGTGTAAAGGCTTTTTAGGTTATGTTTTTTTTAAATAAAAAGTGGCAGAGTACCTGATGGAAGTGTCTGCTGCAGTCCGTAGAAACCAGCAGCCAACTTCAAGTAAAGGTCAAGGAAGGTTACAGATGCGTTGATACCTCTGTGGACTAAAATGAAATGCCTATCGGCCTGTAACTACACTGGCTACCTACCCTTTAGACCGGAAACAGCAGTGCACTGCTGCTCGCGTGGCAGGAATAGGGAAAAGAGTCCAGGTGTCAACACAGACTGACTTCTAGCTAGAGAAGTATATCTACATCCAGATAATCAACCATCATTATGGAGAGTCACATTGCAACATATTTTAGCTTCTGTATAAATAGTTTGGCTCTATCGGAAAGCACCACGCACATCACACAGATTACCAGCATGAAATAGCAGAATTATACTGCTTGGATTAGTACTACAAGTGGCGAGATTCAGGGACCCTTTTTACTGGTAACAAGGCATACAATCTTAGTCCTCAGGGGTAACAACGTATCTGAATTTACATTTTTAATCGGGGATAGATGTAGATGTCTATGGACCATATCTATTATATACTATCATGTCATCAGTGTTTCTGTGTGACTATTTGGTCTCCTGTTCACAAGTCCACTGTTCAAAATATGCCTCCTTCAATTTATGTTACAAAAAATGGTCCTAAGAATGACGGTGACGGGCACTACCAGTCTCGAGTTCTTGTCTCTCATCGTGTGAAATACAGTACAAGTTTTAGTAAAATATGTGTATTTATACGTGGTAGAGCCACGTTGCATCTGTTGTAATACGAATGGGTCAGCTCGACCTGGAGGGGACCACACGTTCACAGAATACCAGCGTAAAATAGCTGCCGTTGCTGTATGGTGAATGGAGAGAACCGGGGACTCATATTGCTGGAAACGAGGCATTCCATCGTAGTACTCAGGAAAGACCAAATACCTGCATTTTAATTCTGAATGGAGAAAAAATGTGAATGTTAACGGACCTCAGCATTTACTACCATCAGGTCGACTATGTGCATATTTGTCCAATTAAAAAAAAGAAGTAGTTGACATATTTTACTGTAACTAGTACGAAATTGCAATAAAATTAGAAAAGCGATAATATGTATTCTTTCGCAGTAATATAATGTTTTAAACGCATATTAGTCATACATTTTAAAATTTTTTTTATTTCCCAGCTCATTATAGTTTTATGAAAACTTTCCATCAAAATAATATAAGTCAGTGTTCATCCGCGTATGAAAAACGACGAGTGAACATTTTAATGCGATGTTTTTTCACACATACAAAATTAAATATTAAAGAGAACATAAGAGTATGGAAACGGATCATAATTCTTCAGTATTAGCCAACTTCAAAAAAATGAGAAGATTTTACATTTAACGCGTATTTTTACGAATGTTCGTTGATTTCTCAGAAACGATTGAAACGATTTATTGATTTTTCTTTTAAATGGATTACTACTAATTGATAAATCACGGATAGAGCCACCTGTGGTAGAGCTACGTTGCTTTTTGGTTGTAGCACGAATGGGTTGATTCGACTGGGGAAGGAGCACGGTCTCTCAGAATAAAGTTAAAGTTACAGTCTATTTAGATCCCACTGCTGGGAATAGGCCTCCTCTCATTTCTAAGAGAGTTTCAGGACGAGAAAGTGTTCGCTACGTTGTCCCAATGCATGTTGGCGAACATCACATATCTTCGAAATATTGTTTTTTCTTATTTCTCAGACACGTTTTTCTTTAGGTTTCCCTACGTTGTTTTCTATCACCGCCGACTGCGTGATAAATCAGCACTTAAAATTGTAATTAACAATTTAATTATTGCCGTTGGGGGTCGAACCCGGGTTGCTCTTACAGATTACCAAAGTAATATAGCAGCTTAATGCTACAACGTTTCTTATGGTAAATGTAGAGAACCGGAAACCGGTTTTACTGGAACGAGGCATTCAAATTTAGTTTTTTATCGAGGATAAATGTGCATTTCTATAAGCCACAGCATCCACTCACTATCAGGTGGACTCTGTGCACCCTTGTTACCCTTGTTGTTGGTTATTTTAGAAAAAAAAAAGTCTCATATGAAAATCTAAAAATAAGTAAAAATTATATCCCCAAGGGTATCCTAAATAGGGAATGAAGATTGAGAGGTTTCAATGTCCGTTTATTTTTATTTATAATAACATTTTTTTCTAAATATTGTTAAAATCTTTTTTATGGAATGAGGGGTGGCACCCTTATTCCATTAAAAAAAATTTTGCATGAAGCACACTGTTTACCCGATGGTAAGTGGATGTGGTCTATAAATATTTATATGTCTCCCAAATGAGAATCAAAATGCGAGTGCGTTTTCCTTGATGACTAAGATGGAATGCCTCGTTTGCAGTAAAAAGATTCTCCGGTTCCCTACACACATCATCCGGTCATCACGCCCGGTTGTGCCGACCCATTCGTGCTACAAAAATAATAAGGCTGCAGCGTAGCTCTATCACGTATAACATATTATGTTGTCATCACTAGGTTATTGGCTTTTTTTCAACGTGTAATATAATAAATTTATATAAAACTCATGGCTTATTCGAAAAGGTGTCAAGTTTAAAGGAGTTCCGAAAAGTTCAAGCTGCTTGAAGTAAACGCGCAGATTTTTGAGTAAGGCATGTTTACTTATTGTAAATGTTTGTTTGATGCTTGGATTACCCATTTACCTGGCTAGTACTAGTTGTCATATTATCAGCATAGTCATAATGTTTATTGCAATCAAACGGTAACAATAAATGTGATGTTTTAAAATAAA
Organism: Parnassius honrathi; assembly: GCA_018247895.1. Taxonomy (NCBI): domain Eukaryota; kingdom Metazoa; phylum Arthropoda; class Insecta; order Lepidoptera; family Papilionidae; genus Parnassius; species Parnassius honrathi. Next base: position 2,083 of record DWHP01001841.1, on the reverse strand, counting down.
TGCATTTGAACTCGGTTTGGCGGAGCAATTATATAATATTAAATTATATTATTAGATTTCATAATTAAGTTACATTTTTAGATTATATAATTATGTTACATTACTAAATTAGGTATAGAACATTAGATAAATTATTGAATATTTTATTAAGTCAATACAAATAATAATGACAATAATAATATTAATTTTTGATTTAATTATTGATGATATTTGATGATGCCGAACTCGAACGACTAGGGCGTGAGTTTAGTAGTTAGTAGTTCCCTCAATCGAATCTCAAAAAAAATCAGCTATGGCTGAGGATGCGGCTCCTCAGGCGACAGACCAGCATCCACACGTAGAAACCGCCGTGTATCTTCCAGTTGTAGTTGATTCGGACGATGATGAAACGGTCTCCCAAGAACTAGACCAAATGTGGAGCATGCCTCTCGAAAATTGATCTCCGCATACCCCTAAGCAAACGAAATCAGGCTGTCGTGAGGGCTCTTAACCTAATGCTGGTGACCTATATGGAAGCCAGCCGGGACCTTTGCGAGACGGAATCAATTCCTTTTGACGCCGCACTGGCAGTTTGCCGTATTATTGGCCTCAAACTGCTTATGGCTGGCCACGCTACTAGACGAAGTAGCGCCATCTCAGCCCGAAGAAAAAGAATCGAGGACCGTAACGCAAAGGCAAGGACCCTTATCAGCAGACTGAAAAGAACGGGGATTTGACCCACCGTTCGAATGGCGATTGCTGGGACAAAATATTTGTTCCAGCTGTATATCACGCAGGAACTAACGGAGCGCATAGACGACCAGAAGCAAAAAATCGCTGCTTGAGGGAAGCGGATTCGACAATTTACCGAGAGGTCAAGGTGGTTCAACCGGAATCGTCTCTTCTAGAGTGATCAGAAGAGGTTCTATAAATCACTGGAGCGATCAGCGATCTGGCCAAGGACCGGATTAGACCGACACTGTCGCATTCTGGCGTGGCCCGTGGTCAGAGCCCGTAAACCACAGTGAGGGCTCTTGGATGGAAGTTGTGGTGAACCAAAGTGCGAGTCTTACGCCTATGGACCCCGTCATCATAACGCCGGAAGATGTGGCTGAGGCGGTCCGTAGGGCCCCGAACTGGATAAGTGCAGCGGTTGACGTGCTGCATTATTACTGACTGAATTGTTTCGTAGTATGTCATGCTATGCTCGCCCGACAGTTTCAAGATGCTTTCGACCAGAAATCGCACCCGAGCCTCTTCACTACTGGGATCACTTGGTTCCTAAAGATCAGGATACCGCAGACTCAAGCAAATACCGCCCCATCAAGTGTCTACCCACCATATATAAGACACTGACATCCATTTTGAGCGCAAGAATCACTCGTCACCCGGAGCTAAACAAGGTGATGTCGCGCGCTCAAAATGGATGTCGGGGCGGTGGTCATGGAACCAAGGAACCACTCCGCATTGATGCGGTTATTGGCAAAGTGATGAAACGCAACCGTCGGAACTTCTCTGCCAGCTGAATAGACTACAGAAAGGCATTTGACTTGCTGCCCCATACATGGCTAAAGAGGATCCTCGAGCTGTACAGGATTGACTGTGCAGTCAGAGACTTCCTCGAGCAGTGTATGAGGCAGTGGAGTACGATCCTTTGTCATCTGGGCGAGCGGATGACGGCTGCGGATAAGAATAAGATGGGGTATCTTCCGGGTTGACTGTCTGAGTCCAATCTGTTTTTGCCTCTCTTTGAACCCTCTCAGTACTTTACTGGATTGCTCCGGGAGGGGCAGCTTCAGCTTCGGAAAGGAGGTACAAAAGTGACCCACCTTTTTATATAAATAACCTTAAGTTATTCGCCTCTAGTCGCTCCCATTTTGTGGAAATGCGGAAATGCTAAACATCACTTGGGAAATTCTACTGGAATGAAGCTGGGCACAGACAAGTGTGCGGTCCTCCATCTTAAAAGGGGAAGGGTTGCTAACTCTGAGGGCATAGACTTATCTATGCCCGTCAACTTAAGGACTCTTTTCGAGGCTGAAACATACCGATACCTGGGTATGTCACAGAACATCGGTATCGATGAGGCTGGTATGAAACAGTC
>DWHP01001840.1:0-15336 GCA_018247895.1 Parnassius honrathi | reverse complement strand
CTTCAGTCCAGGTAAGACACATCATTGTAATTGTTTAGCGGAAGATTGCAAAGAAATTTACATTTTTATTTTTTGATGTATAAACTGTTTGATGTGATATACTTAAAGTATTGATGAGAAATATCTTACACACTTACACTCTCTCCGCCTCTATATTGAATTTGTATTTAAAACACTGTGTACTGTGTGTTTTTTTCGGACTAGTGTTATTCTTTTTACTTATTCAGCTATTGCTTATAATATTACTGCACAATTTCCTCTCGTTGTGCTTGGTTGATCTTATATATTTAAATTCCTTTTTACACTTACATTCAGCCTTTATAGCGTTTTTATCGAACTTTTTTTTAGATCTGCATCTTACATAAGCTTCTCCTGAAATCTTTAACTTTTTACTTCTCTGTTCTTGTCTTTCACTCTCATTTCTAATCCGTTTTATTATCAAAACAAATTCAAATTAAAAAACAGGAAAATAAATAATAAAACAAAATTAAGACTTAAATATTATCAAGTTTGGACTTGCTAGACAACTAATTATTATAAAATTAGATCCTAAAGTACGGCCAACCTATTTTTAGCTAAAACCTAATAATTTTTACAAGGTATACTCACTATCATTAGTACAACGATCTAAGTTATGAGCGGTTTTGGAGAACATACTCATAATAATGTTTAAACGAGAATAATTTCGTGTATTCATTTTGTTATAGAATAGTCTTAACAAGTAAAACTAAATTGACACTCAACATCAAAAAACAACAACCCCAAATATAATGTACACGCAAAGACGGCTTAGATTGCACTCATTGGACCCACTGTGCTGTCACCAGGGTATATATGTTCTGTAGCTGTCACTGTCGAATGTAGGCATGCTTTAATGACAGAAAAACTGGCAAGTTATTTCTTTGCTCAGTCATTATTAGTTCTAGTTACAAAGGACATGTTGGTCGCCGAGCTTGAGCGGATTTTTACGAGACCAAAATGACAATAGCGCCAACAATTATTTCACCGTTTTTTTTCCGAGAACATTATTGCAAAAAAATTTTGTCGTACTTATAATGAAGTAACAGTTTCAAAGTATTTTTTTTTTCATGAATCACCCAAGGGCTAGAAAAGTAACGAATATTATAACATTATTCTATAACTTTTTAAAAATGATTGGAAATTCACGAAAAAATTGGGTAGATGTATTAGACACTGTAAACTTCAAATATGAAATAACACTAAAACTATGGTAATATCAGTATTAGGGTCGTCAAATTTATGTTTAATAAGAGTCTGTAAATTCAGCAAGCTGTGTTTTGCTGTTAAAAGCACATCATTACACAGATATCTAATATACACAATATAAATTTAAGTTTTTTTCTTTCAATACACATTTCTTCTCAGTAATGGTTTATCTGCACTGAATCTCGCACGTGCGCTAAATATGCTCAAAAGGATGTGCAGGGTTCCTTCTTCACATATAAATAAATAAATGCTATTATATTGAAACCGTGTTTTGTCTTTTATGTATTGTTTCGGTGTACATTTATTCTTCTTTTGTCTTAATTTCCATTTACATATTTATTTAAATACGTTGTATTTTTTGTCTTCGACGTTTAATGTACGCTAGATGCACAATAGTAAAGAAGGGTTAAACTCCACTTTATTATAACAAAACGAGGATCTAAAACGTATATGAGGTCAACCTTGATTACGGAAGCGTGTTTGCAATTGTCGAGATCACCAGTCCCGAACGCGTTCAAGAACACCCGAATCTTTGGCATGTGACCGGGGTAGTCACGACTGGAGCCGAAGCCACGGCCGCAGTTGTGGCCTTAGCCACGGACGAAGCCTTGACACCATCCCTGACTCCAACCTATCCAATTCACGACTGCCATCGCTTTATAAACGAATAAATCAGCTGACCTACAGCCAGTCGCGACACCGTCACTGCAGCCCAGCGTTGGCCCGGCAATCACAACGAGCGGGGTAATCACCCATTCATCTGACACCAACGAGTTGGTTCTCTGCGCAGCATGTCATGTGATCTAATGAGTGATCAGTTCGACTGTTCTCCTGACAGCCCTTGACGGAGCAAATCGCTTCGTAATAGCTGCACTAGAACTAGAATGCATGGTAATTTCAGCATTCATGAACCCGCAATGTCTAATTCTGACAAAAGTCTTAAGCTTTTAATGCATGCATTTAAATATTTAACACTTTCAGATTCAGATAGGATACGTTCACCTAATAATGCCACACTGGAATTTGGTCTAGCTAGGAGGGAGCAAAAAATTACTTTATAGTTACATAAATTTAATGTCGGTGGAGCAAACGACAAACAATACACTTCACTCTCCCGAAATTTAAAGGTGTGGCACAAAGGTGGTAAAAAGGATTGCCATCTATATTCTCTTCTGGTCAGAGTGGCAAGCTAAAATATTGCCCGCAACTGGGGAAAACTATGGTCAAATGCTAAGTAATATGTCAGTTAAATGTAGGTATGGGGACTCATGACAAGAATACTCTTACGATAAAATTGTATTAATTTACCGATTCAGTATAACTGGAGTCTATAACTTAGTTAGTGAGGGCTGCGGTAAGATTTTAGAAGTTAACTCGTTAGATTCAGAACCAATTAATCAGGTAAAGCATTTACTTATAGCGCGTAGTGGAATCGCTCTGAAGGAAGCTGAGAAAAGAGTAACGCAAGTATCATCGCTCAACACTTTCCCCACATCGAAGTCTATACAACTTTCTGATCTGAAGCTTAGTAATAGTTTCAATCAATCGGAAGTCAATTGTTTGATGATCTATCTTAACAAATATCGTAAATGTTTTGCACTCGAACTTTCCAAATTAGGAAATTGTACCTGAGCCGAGATGTAAATTTGTCTGGACGACGACAAGCTTGTATAGATTGGTGATAAGAGTTAGTCAAAGATTGGATAATAATGGATTACAATATGTTGCTTATTACAGCGAAGTTACTACTCCACATGGGCAAAATTACACCACCTAGAAACACTAGCTGCAGAAGCATCACTAAAAAAAAATCCGGTATATTTGGTAGTAATTCGTTTTAAAATTACAGTACAGGTTGCAACTCTCTGCAATTCAGAATTTTAAAACGGGATATGTTATACGAGAATAGTACTAGCCAAGAGGGTAAGGGAGTGGTATCTGTGAGGATTCTCAGGACAGATCACCTCAGTAACGAATGGAAGGATAGTCTACGACATGCACAGCAAGAAGATTCGGACATCAAGCCGATTCTGGAATGGATGAAATTCCAGTGCTCTCAAGCCCTAGTGAAGCGACGTCTTTGCGATGAGTTCGTTCATCACGAAAAGCTATTGGGCCCAATGGGACAGCTTGCTGATTCAGGATGGAATCCCATGGCGTAAATGAGAAAATGGCCGAGGAGACAGCTTTCTTTTGCAAATGGTTGTCCCTAAAGCTAAAATGCCGGATGTTCTACAGCTGTACCATAATGGTTGTTCAGGAGTCCATCTGGGAGTTAAACGAACTCTACTGAAGATCCGAGAACGGTTTTACTGGGTCTATTATCGTGTTGATGTCGAGGATTGGTGTCGCAGATGTACAAGTTGTGCAGCTGTGAAGGGACCTCAGACTCGAAGTAGAGGTGCATCGAAATTATACAATGTTGGTGCACTATGGGAGAGGATCCTTGACGTTGCGGGGCAGTTTTAGAAAGATGTAAGAGGTATTCCTAAAGTAAAGATCGTCCATGTAGATTGACTGGCGCGTTATTATGGGACCGGTAGATCTCGGAACGAGCATGTCTTATGAGAGGGCGGTGTTACGCCCCGCAGTTGATGTAGAGTACGTGACACTTGCGCCATCTATTATCAAATAGAAGGACTAAACTTTCCAGAAAACATCACACTCGAATTTTCTACGCCTAGTCGGTAGGGACGGGTATTTGCTAGAATATTCTAGATGTTTTGGTGGAAAAGGTCTATATAAAGCCGTTTATATGAAGGTTACATACAAGGTTATATAAAGCCGGGGCAGTATTTTTAGTTGCCGGGTTAGTAATTATTAGTGTGATTTAAGTTTTAATTGGTGTTCAGTAACTAAAGTGTCAATTTTGGTAATTCAATCGGCAGTTTTTACTGTCATGAACCTCAAGCTCGTAACAATACTTTTGAAAAAATTATGGAAGAAGTTTTGGTTAAGCTTAATAATTAGAAAATATGTTATCATTTTTTTGTTAAACTTAATAAACACAATAAATCTGTTATCTTCATGTAATGAAATTAAAGAAATACTGATAGCATCATAATGCTCTTTATTAATGTGTACTTTGCGAACGTGGGTGACCAATATTAACATAAACGAAGTAATTATTCCCTATCTAGAAACGATCCAGTATTCAAAAAGTTCATATGACAGTAACTTATTAAAATATGAAGTAATTAAAGAGTTGTATACAAAATTCAATGGCTGGAGTTTTATATTTACGGATGGGTTGAAGAGTGTGATCGGAGGACATGGGTCCGCGTTTTATGTACCTAATATAGATATAATAAATCAAGATCATCATTCTTTTAAAATATTTCCTCGTACTTTTATTATGGCTTTGGAACTCATAGCAATCCCGGAGGCTTTGACGTATGTTATCAGTAGCCAGTATAAAAATGTCTATATATACATAGACATCAAGAGGTTATAGGGGTATATCGATAGCTTATGAAATTATATCCAATTATATCCAAGATAGGTGAAATAAGATGAGATTGCAATGGGCTCCATCGAATATCGGGTTAAGTGGCAACGTAAACGCTGACATGTTAGCGAAATATGCGCTTAAGAATGGATAGGAAACTATTATTATTTTGGATAACTCAGAAGTCTTACCTAAACTCAAAAATATAAATGTGGAAGGAATACTTTAAGAAACGGGCATTAGTAAAAGGAATATAGTATAAAACCATAGAGTCACTGTAGCTTACGAAGTTATATCCAATTATATTCAAGATAGATGAAATAACTTCAAAAGGCGTTCAGCTGAGATTGCAATGGGCTCCATCGAATATCGGGTTAAGGGGAAACGAAAAGGCTGACATGTTATGTGATATGACATGACGAAATATGCGGTTCAGAATAGAAAGGAAACTATTTTTATTTTGGATTACTCAGAAGTTTAACCCAAATTCAAAAATATAAATTTGGAGGGAATACTTTAGGAAAAAAGAATGTGGTATAAAACCGTACAGTGACTGTACAGTTATTTCATTTTATTCTACTGCAAGTAATCCTTTTTGCTGTTCACGATGTGACAAAATTCTCATCGGTCAAATCGATTGTTGTGAAGGGTTTCAATGTTTAAAAAGATTCACATTCTATGAGCTCTTTGAACAAACATTGAGTTTGTCTATGTATTCATTAAATTGCAAAATTTTCTAATTAGCTTCCATTAACTGTCCTGCAATGCAACTATAAATCTGAAGAATTTCTCATATTCCTTGCTGGATCGATCAAACCCATCAACTGTTCCCTGAAGCTGATCCTCTTCTTTTAAAACATTGTTCATGAAACTTATTCATATCACTTTTTAGCTGAGTATTATTTTTTTTAGTTATTCTTTTCTTTCTTTAATTGACTCTCAATAAGAATTAGTTGTAATATATACTGAATAAAAATTATTCTATTCTATTCTAAGCAACAGCTCACGCTAGTTGCAGGTATACCGTTTAAACAACCAAAAAGCTTTTTATTTCGGTTACGTCAGACAATATACCGCTTAAATGAGAATTATTTGTTCCGTTTACGCAACATAAAACTTTATTATCCTCTAGAAAAATTTGTTCTAGTCCGTGAGTACTTTAAGACACAGTTGCAATTGCTTTTACGCTTAAACCCTGTTCGGAACTCATAAAGCACATAAGACCAAGATAGTCAGCGTTGAATATTACCTTTAATTAATAATAATATCTTTATAGTTAGCTGTAACAGGATACGCAAATAACATTTACTTGATGTTTTACTTGATTTCTGTCTGTCTGTGCGTGATGATAATTTTATATGACTATTAATGAGGTGTAAAAAGGGCGCAAATACCTATTCCAACGCATATTGCAAAATAATTTACTACTTTGCACATTTTAATATAACGTACGATTCTACCGTATATCTTTTCAAAAAGGACGAAATCAAATTCCAGAGACTTGTTGCTGTTCATCGTGATGGATACATGTTTTCTCAGGTCTTAGTGTGAAATTCTGTAACGAGCGTACACTGGGGTGTGTTCGCCAATTCGTTTCATCAACGGGTCAGACGACTCTCTATTTTAACTTTACGTTTTTATTAACGCGAAATTCATTGGTAATATATTCTAGACATAACGACGTGTCCTGTAATGACATACTCCAAATGAAATGTTTAAACGCCGCCAGCTTATGCACAGTTAAAAAAACTCAGTTTTAACGAATTCCTTTCATCAACGGGTCAGACGACTCAAGAGCATGAGGTCCTAACCATTTGTCTACGTTGCTTTAAGCCACGCATTCGATTACCACAGAGGAATAATATTTGTGTGGTCTGCAAATTATTATTCCGGGTCTGGATGCTTGTCCTTGTCAATTTATGTATGTGAAACTTTTACTAGATACGAAAGAAATTCCTGGGCTGAGTAAGGTCTTTATTTAAATTATTAATACTAAACTAAGCTATAAAATATGTCAGTAGTTTTAAATTACGACGATTACTGTATCCTTTCTTATCATTTTTAATACTAGTGGTGCACTACTAGTAGTGCTAAATATTCCTGTTTGTTACGCCAGTTAAGTACATAAACGAGGACAGCCAGTTCGAACCCGGATCGACTGGACCACAAATATAGTTAAGCCATTGTTTGCCAGTTCAAATCCGAAACGAATGACCATAAATTTGGGTGGGCCATAGATTCCTATTTTGAAACTGGATCGAATGACCACAAAATGTGCACGCGCGAATGACGAAAGGTATTACAGGGTTAACGATTAGGTGGACTGCATTAGCGTAGTTCAAAATAAACAAAAACAAAATGGCGGACGTGGCACGTGGCGGTCCTTGGAGAAAATACCTGCTTTAAATTCAATTTAATACGTTAGCCAGCACGACGGAACAAGAGTTTTTGTGGAAAAGGAACTACGAAATAAAAACAGCTCAAAATTAAAGAAAGGGCACTTACATGGAGAAGCGGTGTGCACCCTCCCTCTACAGCCTTGCAGGCTCAATGATAACTGCGAGTTGCACTGGGGTTGACATGCGGCCACGACGAAAGTTTGTATTGCACTGGTGCACGACGAAAATCGCACTGCGACTGCGCGGTGGCAGCGCACGTCAGAGGAACAATATAAGTCCACTATTATCTAGCACCCCCAATTAGGCAGGCCCATGCGGGAAGAAATAGATGTGAAGGGAAGTTACACTAGCTAACTTTACAAATAAAAATAAATGCTAGGTTTTGCGTTAGCGCAACCAGCTTTTGTAGACCATAAGCCACTAAAATTTGCTGAAAATTGTATAGCGGAATTACGTGACATTATAATGATTCATGTTTAAATTATTAACCAAAAATAAGCATTTATTTACTACCTGAAAATGCTATTGTAGCTCCAAATAAACTAAAACAGCTGAAAGCTTTATAGCTGTGTGGGTTGCTGCACTAAAATTAAAGACTTTACAAAAGCAGTTTGATATGCCATTATACATACGTTATACAGTGCAAAAAATGATAATGGTATTGAAATGACAATATTTATCTACAACGTCTACATCGACCTTGGTGCTCCGATCTGCAAGAAAGCTCAATCGAAGGCCTTCATTATGTTGCAACTTACGGCCAACGCCTCCTCCTTGGACTTTACTGCCTTAGCTCATTTATGAGTTAGGTAACTTAGAAGATCACCAGCCGAGCGACCGCGACGAAAACCGTACTGGCGGTCACTAATCAGCTGGTGATCCTCAAGGTACCGCATAATAGATTCCATTTTTTAGAGAACAAGGAGGTGATGGCGATAGGCCTACAGTTGCACGGATGAGAGCGGTTACCTTTTTTAGGGATCGGGTGTATGGGAATGGGAAGGTTGTCTTCCATGATTTCGGGACTACGCCTAGGGAGTAGGAGTACCGGAAAAGATGCGTTAGGACCGGTGCAAACTCCGGAGCACACGTCTTCAGCACAATAGAAGGAGCACCATCAGGCCCACTCGCCTTGTTGATGTCCAGGGAGAGGAGTGCTCTGTGCACCGAGCGTTGGGTAAACAGCACATCCTTCATGGAGCTCTCACACTGCGGGATGGTCGGTGGTGTGTTCCCCCCATCATCAAGAGTCGAGTTGGACGTAAAGAGAGAGCCCAGTGGATCGGCTTTGCCCTTTGCGGCATAGGCCAGTGAGCCATCCTCTCTGTGCAGAGATGGAAGAGATGCAGACGTTCCCTTGGACAGCCTTGGCGAGACACCAGAATGCAGGTGTTCCAGAAGGAAGACGAACAAGTTTCTCGCCAATTCTGCCGATGTGCTCCGACTACCTTGACAATGACAAATTTGAAAAACCTGGAAGCAGAGTTATACTTCTTTTTAAGAACGCTGGTATTTACATCCTGAGACATCGATGCGCAAGCCCAGGCCTAGTAACACTCCTGCTTATGACGTAATGCAATTTTGCAGGAGCGACCAAACCAAGACTGGGTTCTGCCTCCGATAGTTACTACAGATGAAAAAATTTCATCAGAATCGGTGGACCCAGTTTCGAGTTTAGCGAGACTAATGAACAGGAATAATCTTTATTTATAGAGATTAAGTAATTTTACTTGTGTAAATAATCATTAGGTATAAGGTTTTTTACGCGGTAGAGCCATGCTGCAGCTAAACTATGGTTGTTGCATGAATGGGTCAGCTCGACCGGGGAAGGACCACGCTCTCTCAGAATACCAGCGTAAAATAGCTTCCCAATGCTGCTGATTTTCGTATGGTGAGTTTGGGGATCGGAAATCCTTTTTACTGAAAACGAAGCATTACATCTTAGTTCTCGGGGGTGGTGACGCAGCTGCATTTTGATTCCTAATGGAGGGTAGATATAGATGTCTATGGGCCACGGCATCCACTTACGAGTACCACCAGGGCGACTGTGTGCTTTTTTATCACCCTTATTCTACAAAAAAGGTGGTATATGCCAACTTTTTTTTAGGTCAACCACATTTTTTAATCAAGATAGAATAACAAACTCACACACAGTCTACCTCACGTTAGGTGAACGCTGTAGGTCGTAGTCACCTACAACTGTCCTCGATGGAGAATCAAACTTCAGATACGTTATGAAATATAAAAAATAAAAGGAATAAGATCATCTCGTTATCGCCGAACTGTGATGTTATATAATACTGTACTGGGTTAAACCGTGGTCCTTTACCGCTTAAGCCGAACGATTCATGCTTTGGCCATAATTTGTGACCCTAACAAAATTTCTTTTACAAAATTTACACGTATATATACTATTTACAAGCGATGAACTCTGCTGGCTGGCGAACTGTCTCCTACAAATACAAAAACTGGTGATGAGATAATTGATATGATACCAACACGCCTGCTCGGCAGTGTGGCGAATACGATACTCGTATCTTACAAAAATGGCAGGCTTGTTGCTGCACTATTGAAAACGAGTTTTTGCTATGGCTTGGATGAACCTTTTTATTTAGCAGTGTGGGTAAACAAATAATGATTTCATCATCGGATTTTACATCATCGTCATACGTCAATTACTTGAGTCAGCATCATCATAAAAGACTTTAGAAATAACTCAAAGAATTGTCACCTGCATTCATCGACTACCTATTCCGCTTATTTTATTTTATAGAATTGAGAAACGTACTTACAGTATACGTGGTGGGAAGTGGCTAACAGCCCATGGATAGCTACAGCCTACTTCAAACAAATAACGCTACAGATAGGCTGCCACCTCCGAGGACTAACGCCCCATAGCCTGTATGCTCATTAGACCAGAACACAGCAGTGCAATAAATGCTATTTTTAGCAGTAATAAGTAAGAGGATGGTAACCAAGACGGTCACCAGACAGAAAAGGACCCTAACAGTACCACCTAGTAAACGCGCGCACTTTAAAAAAGAAAAAAAACCTACTGACAAAAGTATAGGTAGCATATAGAATAAGAGTGACAGTCCACCTAATGGTAAGCAGATGCTGTGGCCCACAGACATCTTCATTTATCCTCGATTACGAATCAAAACGTAGATGCGTTGTCACCCCGGAGGACTAAGTTGGATTGCCTCGTTTCCAGTAAAAAAGAGTTTCGCGATCTCTACACTCACCATACGACACCCAGCAGTATTAAGTTGCTACTTTACGCTGGTATTCTGTGAGAGTGCGGTTTCCCGATCAAGCCGACCCATTTGTACTACCACCGTAATATAGCTGCAGCGTGGCTCTACCACGTATACGTTGTCGCAATATTCATATATTGAAGTTGAATTCAATTAGATAAATAAAAACCGGCAGAGCGTTGGTTCGTAATAATATTGTGAATTATTGATTCAGTTGAGCGTAACTTAACGCGTCACACAAATGAACTGATGGGGGTTGTACGAGTATATACAGACAAAAGGGATAGCAAGGGGCGATAAGTGCAATTAACTTAATTGGTCTCTTATTTTCCAACTAAACTTCACCTGTACGAATTTCTCTACCCTACTCTTTTAGCGTCACATTATATGAAACAAATCATTCACGCGTATGCACTTTACACGTGCGCGTGTGACTACGATGTACTTAGGAGGCCATTAGAGACCGACGACGCCTAGGGTAGATATCACAAGAGGCAACAGTGGGGGGATATTTTTAATAATTGCTACGCTTAGTATGTGAGTTACTAACCGTAGATATTTTAGTTTTTTAATGATACTAAGAAGACGCTGTGGCCCACTTCCCGGTTTGTTTCACTCTGTCGCCTCTTGTGATACTCACGCAAAAAAGATAAAGGGGGAATGTTTCGTTGCTTGTAAAAGAAGTATCTTCTATTCTTGTTACTCACCATATGGAACACATCAGCATTATGCGAGCGTGATGTTCCCTGGTCGAGTCACTACAACCTTAATACGCTGCACCATGACTCTACTAAATATGAGTGCATCTATACCCACGAACTCAAAATTTGTAGTCAAGAAAAGTAATTAATTTCAAAAATATAACATACTTGGCTTTAGGACAGTTCGTCTCGTCGGAATTATCGCGGCAGTCATTGTCGCCGTCGCACACCCACTCTGTGTGAATGCACAATCCGTTTGTGCATTGAAATTTCTCAGACGTACAGTTCAAGGCGCCATCTGTTGCCAGATATTACGTTTTAACAATGCAGGTATAACACAAAAGATGACAGGAGTTTTGATGATAATGATAATAAAAGTGATAATATTGATGAATACGCATTTTAAATGTTATCCTCACTAAGATTTTCTCTTGTATCACAGAGGCAGTTTACAAACATAAATTGCACAAGGGTAAGTATACAGACACGGAACAGTTATTTGTAGGCCATACAAATACTTGTTCCGTGCGTGATTCGAACCCGCGATCCTCAGCGCCTCAATTCGATGTAAGCTACGTAGCCGTCAAATTGATGACATAGTCATCATTACTACAGTATAAATATTAACTGTGCCATTACAGTGTGTTTAAATTCCACTGCTGAACCTATTGCCTTGTAATACGGAACCAGAATTCGACTGATTTCCCCATAGACAGTAATATTGGATGGACATGGTTATGGTTGTCAAATTGCACAGGCAGATTGGTAACCGCAGTTTTTTATTTATTTGTTATTAGGAAGATGTTTAACTAGAGACTCGGCGGAGGTCAGTCTATACGCAGGCTAGCCATCTGGCTAGTCTTCGTTAATCTGACCGACGTGACCAACACTCTGAGGACATTAACAATCTATAGAAATGGACAGGGGGTTATTAAATTTTACGCTTTGTTCTTTCGTTATTTTGCAGACTTAAGTATAGTTCTTACGGTGATATTGCTTACATGTCTATTTATGATTAATGTGCATACATTAATTTTAGATGGATGCAGTTATTCATTAAAAATTTTAATACATTCATTTTATGTGTAAATAATTTATAGAAAACAATTAAAAATGCATTTATGCGTGCATTTTTGTTGAGACATACTTGTTTTTGTCTTACCGCAACGAGTTTCGTCTGAGAAGTCGCCACAATCGTTATCACCATCGCAGATCCAATCCAGAGAAATACAGACGTTGGTGCCATGGCAAATGGTTCGATTTTCGTTTTCGTCGCACGAACGTGCACAGCCTTGCTCGTCTTCCGCTTCTGCGCATTCAGCCACTCCATCGCAACGCTTTGCCATCGGTATGCAGATGCAAGATATCTACAATATTTAAGATATCATTATCATGTTTATTAATTTATTCACTAATTAGGTCTTTACTACGTCTCACATCTTTCATGAGTTTCTTCTAATTTTTAACCGACTTCAAAAAGGAGGATGTTCTCAATTCGGGTATCTGTTATTTTTTGTATATTGATACGCGATATCTTCGCAAATTGTAAACCAAGTTTGATGATTCTTTCTGATATAATAGATTATATTCCAAAGGTGGTCCCATATATATTTGGTGAAAAAATTTCAACCCTGAGGGCTGCAAATAAATAACTACTTTTTAAGCAATTTGAAGTCGGTTTTTACTTTTTGTTAAAAATTATAGGTAATTATTTTGATCTTACTCTACGTAAGCCTACCTATTCTTGCGTACTCTCAGTATTTTTGTATAATAGAAGTAGTAACTGAAACGTACCCCATAACCTATTATTATATTCTTATAATGTACTAAACACGGAAATTTCCATAATTTCTTAATATTTAAACTTTATTGCTATCATACACATAAATAAAGTGTCAAATAGCAGACTCAATGGCTAACAGTATTCTGTGCCACAACCCGCGGCGTGGCGTGATGAAGCATTGCGGCAGTTGCCATTACATATATACATGCTGCGATATTTATATTGTATATATAAGATTTCTTTACATATAATATATGTTAATACATAAAACATAATAATTATATATTATACTTATACTACCAGGGTGGTCTGAAAAGTGTCCGACCTTAGCGTGAAGATGGCAGCACTCGTCAATACAATAAAAGCTAGTGAAAGTAGTTGTGCATTTTGACAGTTACGCACCAGAATTTTTATTTGACAGTCATTTGAGTGAGTCGATGTGAGTGTTTTTGAGAAAATGGAAAACATTGAGTATCGAGGTTTTATTAAATTTTTATTTTTGAAAAGCAATACACCTACGCAAATCAAATGAGTTAGACTCTCTGTACGGGGACTCTGCATCATCATTTACCAGTACACAGTAAAAATTAGGGCATCTAGATATAAACGTTGCCGTAAGAGCTGGGGACACGATGAACGTACGGGACTTCCGAACCGACTTGCGTTGGGTGCCGCGTTTGCTCACGTTAGACCAAAAACGTGTTCGAAGGAACATTTTCAACGCTCTGCTGTGGCGCAGTGTAGGTGGAATTAATCCAAGTTTTGGTGCCGAGTTTTTCCTGTAGATGAAACTTGGATACATCATTATACGCCGGAAACAAAAATATAGTCAAAACAGTGAACTGCAAAAGAACCCGGCCCCAAAAAAAAACTATTTTTTCGGCTGGGAAAATGATGGAGACCGTTTCTTGGAATATTTATGGAGTTATCTGAATCGATTATCTACAAAAGGAAAAACCATTACAGGAGCGTACTACGCATCATTATCTGGCAAACTGACAGCAGAAATTGCGAATAAACGGCCACTTTGCAGAAAAAGCAAATCCTGCTTCACCATGACAACGTGGCGTCTCACACCTCGGTGGTTGCCATGGCGAAAATCCACAAATTACGTTTTGAACTGCTTGACCATCTTACTCACTAGATCTAGACGCAAGCGACTTATTTTTGTTCCCACATCTAAAAATTGCGCTCAGAGGACAGAGATTTTCGTCAAGTAAGGAGGAAATCACCTTCGTGAACAATTATTTTGCAGAGAAAAAGGCCGAGAACTATTTGGACGGATTAGAGAGATGAGAGCATCGCTGGTAAAAGTGTGTTGAGTTACAAGAAAGAAAAATTAAAAATAACCCTTTAAAAATGCGCTGTATCCTTGTTAGATCGGAAACTTTTCAGACCACCGACGTACATATACATATATTAAAATATCAAATAATAAAACGTAAATAAAACGTAATAATACCATCATTCATACCGCCCAGGATCATTTTGTTTCAAGAGGTAGTCACTAACGTCTTGAAACAGCACTTATACACGTCCTATTCTTTTAGGCTCATAAGCTTAATTATTTTATTCAAATTCACTAGTAACATTCATCAAGTACATCGTTAAAATTTCAATTAAGTTCCTTCTTCTTTAGTGTACGTACCTATATTTAAGTATACGTAGGTGTTCGTTAGTTTGAATTACCTGACATGAAAAATGTTCCGGTGCACATGGATGATGGCAGCCACCGTCATCAGCATCGTCGTCAAAATCTTCAGATACGACAACTGAATCGTGTGCCAAGGGTCGATCTAATGTGAAAATAGTTGTATTTACTTTTTCAAATACTTAAGGTTTTAAATTACCATTTGTGATGACTACGTATTATCTCATCATTACAATCGTCATTACAGGCCTTCGAAAATTCACTGCCTCCCCCAAGGAATGACACAAGACACGAATCTGCACTCTTCAACTTTCAGCATATCTTACCAGTTCGTAGTGGTCAACCATCTAGTAGTTGGGTGCTCTACTTTCTGCTTACTGTTACGAGGCTGCAACTCTTGGACCTTTCAATTTTAATACCTTCATACTAATAAAAGCAATAAATCAAGCCTCAAGTCCATATGTCATCACTGGCAACAGGCACCGGTGATAATGAGATGTGTCGTAGTTAGAAGCCCAAACGGTGCCTGGGAGTGTTGAACCCATCGATCGGCCTCTGAATCGAAGCTAGAATGATAGTGCATTTTGTCTTAGGCCTAGTCCGGCATTTTGTGCTTGGTATACATACTTCTTAATAACTGTGAGTGTAATTTTTAACAACAACCGTCGTAAGTGTGATATTGACTTTGGTTAATCACCATGATTATCATTACAACCCTTCACAAATCCACTGCTGAACATAGGCCTCCCCCAAGGTACGCCACAAAGCACCGTCCTGAGCCACCTGCATCCAGCGACTTCCTGCATGTCTTACCAGGTCGTCACTCCATCTAGTGGGGGGTCGCACTACACTTCGCCTACCGGTACGAGG
>DWHP01001839.1:0-15338 GCA_018247895.1 Parnassius honrathi | reverse complement strand
AATGACAGTATACCTATGTAGTACCCGCACAGTTTACACAGAGTAGTACGAAGGTTGGGAGACGTGTACGTGGGCTATTTTATATACGTTTTCTTGTCTTTTTTCTTTTTGATAATATTATAATTTCTTTTTAATAATAAATGGCTAATGCAGCTCGTGGTCACCAGTAACAAACTTCAAACTAAGTAGGTGTGTTGTAAATGGTCATAAATCTTAAGGATTAAGATGTCACACATTCTATATTTATACTGACCCTTTGAACTTCAAACTAAAACACAGCAGTGGATGCACGTTAATTTACATTATCTTCAAGTTTAAAAATTGAGTGCATCTGCGTTATCGGCAAATTGCAATATTTATTAAACTATGATTGTATTAAAATGGACTATTATCACATTAATGAAATAAATACATAATAACAACGCCTGGTTGCGATGTGGTCGCTAGCAAGATATTTCTTATATACCTATTTTATATAATAATTAATTGTACAAACTTCATCATGAATTTGTAAACTCATTCGTGATTGTAAACTGCTCATTTTTTTAAGAAAGGGTCTTGCTAGGGTTCCTTGCTATTTCTTCCCAGGAAGTTTTATTCAAATCGGTAGTAAATTAAACTTAAAAATTACTCAAAGGAAAATGAGTTATCTATGTAACAACGTCACCGTGCTCTAAACGTATTTATTTATTACTATAAAAATCAGCAACAGCAATCAGCTACTACGATAGCAGCAGTAGGTATTAAGAAATTTACCAAAATGAATTTGTATAATTTATTTCATATCTATAATCAATATCTACTCTATCTATATGTAGGTACATAAAATCCTTCGATAATACGCACTTAATTCATGGCAATTTTTTAATTTTAAATTAATCAGGTAGAGTTCAACCTCTAGTCGAAGCCCTTCACAAGCACCTGTGCATGGTACGCACACAGATAAGTTTTTGTTATGATTGAGCATAAACATCAGTGTGTGTATGCACAAACATGGCACACAAGCGAACACTTAATTCATGGCAACTTTTTAATTTTAAATTAATCAGGCAGGTCAACTACTAGTCGAAGCCCTTCACAAACACCAGTGCACGCTACGCGCACAAGAAAAGTTCGTGTTGTGATAGAGCATAAATGTTAGTGTGTGAATGCGCAAACATGGCACACAAATAAAGCTGAGACTTTGTTTTGCTGTTGAGATTCGCGCGTGGAGTTGCGCAAGCCCATTGGAGGCCATTGACTCGGTGGACGTGCGCGGCCGCCATATTGACGGCGCGGGCACGGTAATGGAGCGCGAATCCAGCGCCTTCTGTTCCGCGCGCTTTCGTAACATGTTTACACACGGCGTCCGCCATCGTGATGCCAACTCCGGTTCATAGATTAACGGAATATCGATAACGAGTTGCCATTAACCCAATCACGCTAGTATCAATTCTGCACCAAACATGCGACTAACATATTGGTTGACTATAGATAGTTAAAAAGACATTAGTCCTGCATCATATTACCATGCTTTTCTAATGAAAAGTCAGATTTTTTTATAGGATAGGGTGACAAATGAGCACACAGTTCACCTGATGGTAGGTGGTTGCTGTGGCCCATAACATCAACATCTATCCTCGTTTACGAATCCAAATGCAGATGCGCTGTCACCCGTGAGGATTAAGATGGAATTACTCGTTTTCAGTAAAAAGGGTCTCCGGTTCTCTAGAATCGCCGTACGAAACACAGCAGCATTAAGCTAATATTTTACGCTGGTATACTGTGGGAGCTTGGTCCTTCCCCGGTCGAGGCGACCTATTTGTGCTACAACTATACTACTAATATACCTAACTGTAGCATGGCTCTACCACGTACAAAATATATGCATTTTTGAAAGATTTGCTCACACTCAATGTCTCTTATTGGAGCCTGTTTAATTTTGTGCAATACTACCCCTTTTATTTTCTTCTCACACGACAATTTTGTAAAACATCTATCACGACCACCACTCTTCTACAAAAACGTCACCATGCTGAGCACGTGGGCGCAAAGCTACTGATACTCTTTAATAATTCTGCTTTTGTGCAGATTTTCTCAGCGGTGTATACTCTTGTATGCACGTGTATTAAATAATAAATAACTAGTAGAATAATTGTTAATCGTTTTGGAGATGGTGTTTTAAAGCACTTTTAATAAACAGTTCATCCTTTTCCGCAACAACAGTCATAATTGCGCATTGCGTGGCGCAGTGGCTAAGCAATAAGTTACAGCGCTAAGGGCCGCGGGTTCGAATCCCGTACGGAACATGTATCTGTATGACCTACAACTAATTGTTCCGAGTCTGGATGTTTGTCCCTGTGCAATTTATGTTTGTAAGCTGCCCCCACGATACAGGAGAAAATCCTAGTGTGGAGGCAAGGTGTTTTAAAAAAGAAAGAAAAAGAAAAATTGTTTATTTCTCATCTGACCTTCCGAAACCATCCATTTAAATGAGTGACTGTATTCTATTACTACTTATTTTCAATCATGTATGTGAATTAGTAAATAGGTATCTAAAACATCAGTGTTAGTCAAATTGAATAGTTTCATAAGTATTCCGTTTATAGTGTTCGCCTACGGATTACGGAACATCATTTTTTTTGCAAAACGATGTACTTTAATAAAATTTTGTTTGTTATATTTAATTTTGTCGGTTAGTTTTAATTAAAAGTAATTTTATATTTGGCATAACACAGCATTTCGGATTATGTAAATTAAAAAAAAGTTACCCGTACAGTAGATACGCGTACAAATAGGTAGGTACTTGTTATATTTAACAGCATTAAATCTGACAAAGATTCTTCCGAGCGCATACAGTGCTCATATCAAATTTGCAAAACAATCTTTACCGTCGCATAGTCCATTCCTGACCTTTAAATCACATTCAAACACCTGTAACAAACAAGCGCGCAAAATTCGAAGATAATGTTATAGAGTAACATAATCCACATGCGTGTTGCAACGTAAAATGTGTTGTTAATTTAAAATGGAAACCTATTTTTCCTGCTGTACATTGCGCAAGAATATTCGCGAACAGATAACGTCGTACGTAGAGCGGTGCCCCTCCGTCCTCTCGCGAGTCCGGTCCTCTCATTAGCTCCCTCCCACTTACCGACTGTTCGTATGTCTATCACACTCCGATGCTATGACATAGATACCGATAGGTACAGTTGCGAAAGAGCGCGGATTATAGTATAACAGGTGGAATGTGCCACAAACTAGTTTAAAAACTGCTTTCACATCACGCATTTACATTATGTGCTCAAATACTAACTATTTTAATGTTTTCTATTAAAACAATTCGTCGCTAACGCCGCAAAGGGGCGAACCTCAATTTTTTTAAATTACAGGAGAGCAAGATAACCTTTATTATTCCCCGATAACTAGTTTTTTTTCATCAGAATATTTAAAATATTGGATTTAATAGAAAACTACAAATACGATTAATTTTCTGTTGAAATAAAGCTAGTAATTGAGGAATAATAAATGTTTTCTTGCTCTCCTCTAATTTTTTAAAAATTAAGTTTCGCCCCTTTGCGCCGTTAGCGACGAATTAACTAAATATGTTAACAATTTAACCAAGCATTTATTTTAGAATAATGGTTGGTAATAGAAATAATTGAATTCCTTACGTGCATGTTTTATGTCTAAATTCGACCGACTATTATTATAGGTACATAAATTTGTTTTACATTAATCCGGGCTTTTAAATGTAAATTCAAAAACGTAAATAAATTGCCTTAACTGAACAACGTTGTCTTAAAAAGCACATGTCCATCCTGGGACTAAACAACTCAAGGATATGTCGGTTCTGTTCCATAACGGAAGAAACGCCCTTATTGCGCAAACGTAACACTCATCTGGGAAACTATGTTCTCCGCCCAGAAATGAAATGCTCACGGCTAAGCGATTCCTTCTATTCATAGAAGACATAGGGCTTAGCAGTGAACTATAGCCACAGTAGCAATCACAATAGATCCTTTAGGTCGCAGTGGCACTGGTCTCCTACCTTACCTGCATAGCTGCTCGCACATAATAAAAAAGTGGTCGCATTGATCCATAGACATCTACATCTAACCTCGATTACGAATCAAAATGCAGATGCGTTGTCACCCACGAGCACTAAGGTAGAATGCCTCGATGCCACTAAAAAGAGTCTCCGGTTCTCTACATTTACCACACGAAACACAGCAGCATTAAGCTACTATTTTACCCTGGTGTTCTGTGAGAGCGTGGTAATTCCCCAGTTGAGTAGTTAGTATAACTGCAGCATGGCTCTAACACCCCGTATGTCTTAACCCATAAAAAGAGAGCTTGAAGTGAGAGTACTAAGTTACTGGCTTAAATAGCGCCGTGCTCGAAATCTACCAGGAGAATATAATCATTGTTGGATTTAAATATTTTTATTATTTTTCTTAACGATAATGGTATTAGTACCTACGCATCTGAATATTACTTGGATAATTTGCGAGTAGTTAAATTTATAGTAATATAAAAAAGGTGAAAAGGAAAGATAAATACACGAACTTTTATTTTACAAGCCACCAGCATGCGTTTCGTACCGCTGCGAAGTGCTAACTGACGCAAAAGACTGACCGACAAATGACGATGCAGTGTCAGGCACACAAAAACAACCCACAGTACGTAAGTATTTATACGCGATAACTGTAACTAATCATTAGCATTTTTGCTCAAGTATTGGCTCTGAAGCAGTGATACTGGTCACTTAGCCGGCCACATTTGCCTTCCGAACGAAGATCCGAGGACCTGTTTTAACATATTTATTATAAAATTTCAATAGAAACACTGAAGTTGTTGGTTGTGATGTTATGTAATGATTTACCATATACCTACTTTAACGCTGAAGGAAAACAGCATGAAGGTAAATATTTCATTCCGGTGATAAGACCGCCAACTTTCATTGTTGTAAAAATTAAAACAGCTACAGATCTACAGTGGACTTTTATTGGTCGATGGAAAAAAAAACGAATTAATAACAGCTAGCGATCCGCCCCGGCTTCGCACATGTGATATTTGGATCTCGATAACATACGCATTTATTATATGTAGATACTTACATATAAACCTTCCTCTTGAGTCATTCTGTCCATTGACGAAAACCTCATCATCAACCATTGCGTAGTTTAAAAGATCTAAGCGTATTAGACGGCGGGAAGCGACTTTGTTTTATACCATGTAGAGATAATTTTTTTCTCTACATGGTATCATCAGCAAGTACAGCCGTTATCAAAAACAGTTACCTATCAAAAGTGGGCTGCTGAACATATATACATATACAGGCCTCTCTCATAGGCTGTTCAGTTTTACCATTGTTGCCAAGCTTGGCAATGCGGTTACCACCGCAGTTTTTTATGTATTATTGTTACTGGGACGTCGCTCCGGCACATCTTATTTTTTCCCTCCGTAGCCTCTTACGACACGCACGGGGCAATATGTGGTAATGGATATTCATACACCGCGACCACATCGTTTATAACCACCATAGAATACTATAATACAAAATAGAGTGACTGTCAACCTTATTTTGTACGAGGATATGATGTCGCCGGAAGCACACATACAGGTAATTACATCGTATTATCAAATAATCACTACTACAAACCCGATTCGCTTTGTTGGCAGACGAATTTTAATACATATTTATTTGTAAATAGCGTGCAATTCGGCATTTTCTAAATAATTTGCATGCGTGTTGACATTTATACGTGTGAATTGACGTGTTAGTGTCATTTTAGTGGCTACACGGGCTCCGCCCACTCCCCTGTATAGAATACTATATTACATACATAATAGATATGTATGTAATATAGTATTCTATGATAACTAGTCATTGAAGTGATGTGTACTTACGTACAAAACAGCTATTTCACACAAAAAATGTGCGCTACATGATGTCTTCGCGCATGCGCATTATAGAGTAGTGTGGCACATGCGCAGTTGGTTTTTTATCATAGAATAAACATAGAGTTAGAATGATCAGTATGTCATAATAAATTGTATTGTTAATTGGGTAAATTATATCGACAACAATTTTTAAAATTTGTCATTAATTTTGTTTAGGTATAATAAGTGCCAATTTAATACAATATTACTTACGTAATATTATATCACAATTACATTTTAATGATATTTTAATATGATTTTTTTTAAAGGATTCCTATGTAAAATATAAAACAAACATGCTAGATGTATGTTTAACAAAACTTATTAATGTAACATTTAAATAACAAATATTCATTTATGCTAGGCCCGCGAGTATTAAAATGAACGAATTTATTCCACTTTGACTTGGACGAGGAAACCTAAAAATAAAATCAAAGAATAATCAGCAAATTTAAATATAAGAAATTTAGCCTAATTATGATTACTTGTATGAGTTTCTACAAAGAAAATTGTTCATAATATAATCGTGCTATATTTAAGTACAGATATGTCGTATCTGAACAAATTAATTTCATAATCTACGATACCACGAGATATGGTCTCAAGAATAATTTGTTAATGATTATAAATCTATAATATTTACTTTTTTATTAATTTAGTATCTTATTTACCGATGATAAGTTATTTCTTGGTATTTGCTAACATTTTTGAATTATTTGGGCAATATCTATAAAACACACTATGGCATATTTTATCAAGAGATTTTTTTTAAATAATCAACCAACACGTGTCAAGTATGACAACTAACTAGCGCCTAGCGATAGCGAGTCAGTGATGGGACTAGAGACGTCTTCCACTCGAGTCACTCAAGTAACTTTTATTTTACTCGCACTCAAGTAATATTTATGATTACTCGAATTACGAGTGACTCGAGTCAACTCAAAATACTCGGACCACTCGAGTGGCCGGTACTGACTCGAGTGAGAAATTCAAGTTAAAACAGGTTTAGCCGGTGTATCTTCTATTTGAAATTAAGTACGAGTGAGTGAGTGTGTTGTTTATATTTATCAATTTGTATTTTTATGACTTTTTGCCATTAGGGTAAGCCCGGGGAGATGGCCGTAAGGGAGAGATGCCCACTTAAAAAAATCATAGATGCACTTCCTAAAGTGCACTACTTTCTTGTTAGTACAATTCGTGCAGTAAGTGTGAACATTTCATTAGAACTCCGGCGAAAAAAAAAAACAAAAAGTAAGCAAAATGTACCCATATTGATTTGTAAGGAGCAAGGGTTTTCGGCACACAATTTTGGTAATAAAGAATCATACAAAATTGGTATTTTTATAGTTAAATGTTTAGTTTAAGAACCAAACTTTAATATAACCAAATATCGCGTGGAATGTTCATATTTTTTTCACAAATAATGTGTGGCCGTCTATCCCGGATGATTAGGAGAGATGGCCGTACATGGCCGGTATGAGATAGCCATACATAAAAAATGTGTAATATTAAAAGTTGTATTATAAGTAACAACTTGCAATATTTTCTTTCTTCACGATTATTTATGTTAATTATGTTTGAGTAATAAATTATAGTATTTTATTTTTAGATACCAAATGAAAACTAAAGAAAAGCAGTCAGCTCACAATGGAACTGGATTGAAGAATCATTTAAGGCAACCGTGGATGTTGTTTGAAGGTAAAATACAAGAAAGACAATACGAGTAAAATAATGACAAAGACCATCATCTCTATTCAGCGAAAAAATGAGAAGAAACTCGCTACTCGCTAATCACATAATGCTATGTAACAAAATAATTAAGTTATCTAAAAGCAGCGATGAGGGGTAAAAACCAATATTATGTGACTTGTGTGACGAGGAAGGTGGACATAGAGAAGTTGAAAACTGTGTAGACAGTGGAGAACATTATTATGAAATTCATCTTATCAAAGACTGGGTTCAATGCGTTGGCATAAAGCCAATTGTAACTCCATAAAAATTGAACCGAGTTTGATATGATATGATGATGATAAGCGTTCATTATGTGGACAGAAAACAAGAATAAGCTAAGATTTAAATACCTGTATGAAATGCTGATTAATAAACTGGCAATCTCTCCCTTGCTACTACAGCCATCTCTACCGGGCACTACGGGAGAGATGGCCAATCGCAATTCGGAAAAAATGTAAATCATGAGACTGATTATGTTGAAGTTCAATAATTTTATACGATATTCTAAGAGTTTAATGTCGAAAGTGTAATTAAAAATTGATTTTTGTTAATTAATCTTTGTAATTTTCATTTTAATGGATTCTAAAAAAACTATTTACCCTAGTATCTACGTGTTCGAAATGAGTGAGAGCTCCAAAAAGCTGTGGTCGTTTTACGGCTAAAAATGTGGAACTAAAGACAATTATTTGCAAGTTGTGCAAGAAAAGTTACAAACACTTAAAGAATACCACCAAGTTGATTTCTCATAATATGAAGAATAAACATCAGATTCAGTATAAAGATAGTAGGTAGGGTTGCCACCTTTTTTGAACAAATATAGTATTTTTCCCAGAAAACATGCAAATATATATATATGTACAAATGTATATCGGTTATTATTGGCGAGTGACTCGAGTGGAAAAAATCTTACTCGAGTCCCATTATAAGCGAGTGAATGAGTAAAGTGCGGCGATATCGCCACATTTGAATAGGACAGCGTAACTAAATGCAGTATCGCCTATAGTATGTAGTATACAATAGCTCAATGACCACAATTTATATGTTTATCGCATTTAAATCTTTTTCGTTATCATGAATAGGTACGTTAGAAATTCGAGCAATTATGGAATATGAGTATTGAGTACCCTGGTGGCAGCAACGCGGCACAGTCGGCAGGCAATATCAACGACGTTTACGAGGCGAATAGCGCAAACGAACGCACCACCTGTTATTGGTTTACCCGTTTCCGTTCTGGAAATTTTGACCAGAAAAACTTACCGCGTGATCGACAACGACGAATTAAAGGTGATTGTGGAAGCTGATGATACTCAATGTACGGCAGAATTAGCAGCAGCTATCGACGTTAACTTCAAAACAATATTAGTTCATTTGCGTCGAATTGAAAAGGTAAAAATTTGACAAATGGGTGCCCCTCAAACTCAATGATCGCTAGCGCGAAGTACGCGACGAGACGTGGCTTGCACAGCTCAGTAGGCACACAAACGAAGAAATTTTGAACCGTATTACGAGCTCTCAGCAAGTTGGTTGGATCCTGGTTCAGTTTAATTATTTTATATCAATTATTTTATGTAAAGTTATAGTAAGTAATACCTAAGTACCATTAGGTACATGGGCAATTATGCCCATGTCCAAAATATGTCAGCGTAAATTTAGAATTTTACGCGTATCCTTTTCATAAGACTCCTCACAAACAGGAATAAGAATGATAAAAGAAAAGTAAATAATCATATCCTCCAGATCGAATTTCGGTCTCGGCGACCACCTTCTACGGAGGCTAGCCATCGGTGCAGGATATATGTTTAAGTGCCCAAATGTATGCGCAAGCACGAATGCTCTCTCTATTCCCTTACTCTTATGGCACATGATTAGATTCCATTTATCTACTCATGTGCTCATGATCCGATGGGACAGTCAACCGACACAACCGGAGAGAGATCAGGCGCAGTACCAACGGCTTTACGTTCTTTCCGAGGCACGGGGGTGAGACACCGTTGACTTCCTGACTTCGGGTAGCTATTGAGAATTTCTTGGTGGAAAAACTTACTAACTGATATTTTTGGCCTGACCCGGGATTCCAACTCGGGACCTCATGATTAGCAGTCGCACCACTAGACCACCACTAGATTAACAGGGGAGTCAAAAAATATTAATAATATCTATAAGAACTGCATTACCATTTTATTTGTCAACTAAAGATATTTAAAAAAATATTGTAGAAAATATTGATATGAGCATATTCACAAAAATACGAACTCTTTTCCTATTGCAAATATTTTGCAAAAGGCGGAGTCGGCGATATCCAATACAGCGATAAACATGGCGCATGCGCATTAACGTAGTTAGGTACAAATTGGTGTCGAGTTGGATGCGTGCGTTTCATTTCTATTTCACCCGACGGCGTGACACGCCAACGATACCGATAAGATTAGGATAATCGATATTTTCGCGCGATCCGCTCGCTCGGACACGCGAAAGGTCAAGTCGTCTATGCGAAACACATCGGTCTGAAAAGATTTTCTTAACATGTAGGTGTGTTATGGATATGGTGTAGGTGTACTAATAGTTATATTCATGAAGCATTATCTAAGTAATTTTTTTGTCTGTGAAATTAAACATGAAATTAAAAAATTAAAATTAAATTCAAAGAATAAAAAATTACCTTATAAAGGCTTCTTTACCTTACAAAACATTTTAAGGTATAGGAGTCAACATTGACTAACGAAAGATTAAGGCACGAGAAAAGTATGTAAGTTGTGTTTATATATCTTCTCACAATATGAAGTCCTGTTACCTATTTAAATCAATTATTTCATAGTCAAAAGCCAACATTAACCACCAATGAAAACAGAAGCTACATATTATAAATACAATAAATATATTTTAGGTTTCGAGTATTATGTTCTAAAAGATTCTGTTTAAAAAATTAATGATATGTTTCTTTCTATATTTGCATTCCTGATTTAATTAAAACCATCGCCGTTCTGCTAATTTCAAAATTTACACAGACTGTATAAACATATTTAGATTTCTAATTATGGGTTCGCCGATTGTGATTATATTGATCAACTCAGCGCGGGCTATGTATATCGCAAATTACTGGCCGCGTTATTTAAAATGCACTGAAATTGCCTTCTAACTGCCCTTTGACTGAACAATCGATACATTTTTATGTTAAGCAAATGTAAATATGAAAAACTGTAATCGCATTGAGATATTTATAAAGTCATAACTATTTAGAAATGATGATAGAGTTACGAGATAACTTCCGAGTAATAGGTATCCTCTTTAATTTTTTTTAATTTATCCATTTCGTTCCTTGGATGTCGTAAGGATTTCGATAGATGATGATATAACCTTGTCTATGCTAGGTACGCAGAAAGTATTTATTGAAACATGAACCAGAATCATTTCTACAGCCCTGGTATAGGTCTAACACAGCAACTACAGAAGAATCACGGCAACTGCTTTTTTAGTGGCAAAGCCACGCTGCAGCTATGTTATGGTTGTCGCACGAATGGGTCGGCTCGACCAGGAAAGAACCACGCTCTCACAGAATACTAGCGTGAAAAAGGAGCTTAATGCTACTCTGTTTCGTAAGATTAATATAGAGAACCGGAGACCGTTTTTACTGGAAACGAGGCACTCCATCTTTCTCATCGAGAGGTGCGTTGACTGTATTTTGACTCTTATTTGAGGATAAATATGTGCCACAGCATCTACTAACCATCAGGTGAACTGTGTGCTCGTTTGCCATCTTATACTATAAAAATACCTCGTACTAGAATAATACAATATCAAAGAAAAAAAAATCTAAGACCCTGCTATAGTTACAGAAAACATTGCAATTGCTATTACAAACAGGTAAGTGGACAACGCTCGTTTGTCACTCATATTGTATAAAAATATATAGGCGGTAAGTATGCTTGATTAATTTTAGCCAGCAACCTTGGACTATCCTCTAAAATAGCCTGGTATTTCACTGCATTAACACAGACTCCATAGCGGGAGGATCAATCTTCAAAGGCCTTTAAATATAATCCTTAGATACACAGGAAGCTTTCAATAATGCTCCCCAAAACCTCCGAGAAATCATTAATGTATATTTTAAAAACAGAAAAGTATAATTGTGGTTCGCTGATAGAGAAAACAAAAAATAACTTAAAAGGGCTATTTGTAGGGCTCAATACCAACTCCAAGGAAATTAAAGAGCGAACGGCGATGGAAGCGGCATTACGCAAGAAACCAGCATCTTATTATGATAAATGCCCCATATCGTTCATAAATCAAACGACAGAAAAATATCACTACTAGAATCGAATAATATACGAAAAATTAAGCAGCGATTCACCGAAACAGCCTACAAATAAGTAGGAAAAATAAGACTCATCTGAAGTACTTACTGAACACGGAACGCTCCCATTGTGCAGTCAGCCCAGCCATACAAAAGTATGTGACTTAGATGTAGATAGATGAAGATGTACCGGAATATTTGAGCAAAAGGATAGATCTGGAAGAAAAAACAGCTCTCACAGATTACCAGCGTAAAATGGTAGCTTAATGCTACTGTGTTTCATACGGTGAGTGTCGAGAACCGGAGACCCTTTTACTGGAAACGAGGCATTCCATCTTAGTCCTCACGGGAGACAACGCATCTGCGTTTTGATTTGTAATCGACGATAGATGTAGATGTATATGGGTCTCCCATCTTATAAAAAAAATATTTAAAACTTAAACAAAGAAAGATGAGCGAGATTTTAGCAATGCAATCTAAAAGTATAAAAATTCATATAGTCTATGTATAAATAGTAAGAACTACGAAAACTTTTGAACAAAACCAAAAAACGTAAAATATATAACTTTTAATAAATCCACGATCTGTCGTCTATTGCAGGCCAGGGAATGTCAGCCTCGACGGATTTTCTTGGGTTTGTTATTATATTAATAGGTAAGTTGATATCTGTAGTACTTGTTTTTGATATTTTTGCTGTTCCTATCTCTAAAACAAACAAATAGATTTGTACATACCCTCTTTAGCCCTTGGAAGAGTCTGGTCATACTTAGTTGATCATATGACATACCTCGCGACAAATCAACCCTTTTTACAAATCAACGCCTTTTATTTTTATCTTTTGCTACTTACTTCCTATTAGTTGGAGGTTTTCAAAAATTTAATTTAATCCTTTTGCGATTACGTTTACATTAGTTGGAAATGTTTTTAACTTTGCTTTTTATTTTAAGTTTTAGAGAATTTTTATGTTACTGTCAAAATATTTGCCTTTCTTTATGTTGGATGTCTTACATATACTTCTACATTTTATCCAAGAACTGCTCCGTTTAATGATTTTTTTAAAATAAATATGCTGGCAAATTAGGAGCCTAATGACTCCACTAATATTCAATTGGGCCGTTAGAGTGCATAAATTACAAAGCACTGCAGTCGATAAGGCGGTCAGATATCCTAGACCCATAACATTTACCAAAGGGAAAGCTTTTGTGGCTCTTGGTAGAGTATGATCTATAGATGTCGCAAAAAAGCGACAGTAGCCTAATGGCAGGGCGCGGACCGCGAACTCTAAAGGTCGTGGGTTCGAATCCGCCTTTCGACTACTGGCGTGAACCACTCGTAACACAAGCAATTTAAGCTTACCACGAGTGATTAACGGGAATATTAGTAATGTTTATAGCATTGCTAATATTCTTTCTTATATTAAAAAAAAATAACTGATCTAAAAGAAAACTCTTTAAAATTCCACATAATACCATAGCATTGGAAGAGTTAGAGCGACATCGCGCGGGTCGCAAACGGAGGAAGCCGAAGAAAGGCCACAAAGTTATCTTTGATCTAGAACCGTTATTATAACATTATAGTGTTTTTAGGGAGCCCAAGCGTGGTTTACCATCTATGTGGAGGACATAGTTTCCGACAATGTTTTTCTGTTCTATCATCAGACCCTCAACAGTCCATATACAGAAGCCACTCACCAAACACTATGCAAGGAGCCCAAAAGCGGTCTGCTAGCTATGTGCCTTCACAGAGTTCCTCACCGTTTTGTTCTG
Source organism: Parnassius honrathi (assembly GCA_018247895.1). NCBI lineage: Eukaryota > Metazoa > Arthropoda > Insecta > Lepidoptera > Papilionidae > Parnassius > Parnassius honrathi. The sequence continues at coordinate 1,625 of DWHP01001839.1, read as the reverse complement.
TTCCATCATCAAATCCTCAACAATTTATGTACAGAAAGCAGAGTTCGAAAAAGACAGAGTATCAGTATCAATGGCGTCACTGGATATATTTACATATTTTATGCTAGGGAACAACTTTTTACTCTGACTACATATTAACAAATTTAAAATATATTTAACATACTATGTACTAGTTATCCGGGAGATGTTTTTGTACTCTTTCCGGTAGTTGCAGTAATAAGTTCCACCCGGAATTCATTCCGGACTTTTTCGAAGCGACTACAGGGCTGGGTTACCTCATTTCAGAGGGTTCAGATTTTCCGATTTTCTTCCTTGATACTCAGCTGATTGACACATGAACATGACTTTTTTTTATAGAATAAGGGTAACAAACGAGCACACAGTCCATCTGGTGGTAAGTGGATGCTGTCGCCCATTGAAATCTACATTTATCCTCACATAAGAATCAAAATGCGGATGCATTGTTGCCTCTGAGGTCTGAGCTGGAATGCCTCGTATCCAAAAAAAAGGATCTTCAGTTCTCTACGCTCACTATACGAAACACAGTAGCATTGAGCTGCTATTTCAGATTGGTATTCAGAGAGGGCGTGGTCCTACCCTGGTCGACCCATTCGTGCTACAACCATAATATAGCTGCAGCCTGGCTCTACCACGTATAAAATTATTATGGTTTTAGTCTATAAATTAATGTTGAATTTGTTAATAACTTGACTACAGCGTCGGCTTTCGGATCTTGGGATCTGTAAAAGACTGTTTTCCATCATCTTGACTAAACAAATTAGCGATTATGAACGTTGTGGAGTATTTTGAGACGACAGCAAGAGACGATAGTATAACTTTGGTCGCTTGGGAGAGAGGCAAAGCCCTAGTGTTGGGTGCTACGTGCGTCGACACTTTGACCATCTTTCACCTCAGGGGTATTTCGTTCAGAGCTGGAGTGACACCGGAGGAGCCTAAACTAAGTAAATGGCGCAAGTATCTATGAGTTTCTAAGAGGGATGCTACGTGCGTCGACACTTTGACCATCTTTCATGTCAGGGGTACTTCGTTCAGAGCGGAGTGACACCGGAGGAGGCTAAACTAAGTAAATGGCGCAAGTACCTATGAGTTTCTAAAAGGTGATTTAATGTTCGCGCCATTTGCTGTAGAGACTATCGGTCCGTGGGGTCCACGTGTCGTAAAGTTCCTGAAAGAATTTTGTCCGTGACTTGTCGTCGCCACGAGTGATAAGACGGCTGATACTCTTCTTTCGAAGGCTAAGTATAGCCGTCCAGGGAGAAATCGTCGCCAGCGTTCTTAATACCATAACGCGGTAAATGTCCTGCTCCCCGAATGATAATTTAAGTTTTTAGTTTTATTTAGTTTTTAATATGTTATCACAACAAATATCGTAGATTTGTATGTTAAGTAAATAAAAATGTATTTTGAACAAATGTAATATGCTCGCAATCAGCTAGATTGTCCAGAAGTTAGACGAACATTAACATACACTGAAAAATTCGGGAATCAAGGAAGTGACACAACATTAATATTTAAAAATGAATTTACTGCTTTTCGAAGTATTCTCCGCGGAATTTGACACATTTTTCCATACGATGGAACCAATCATTGAAGCAACCATTCCA
>DWHP01001838.1:0-15338 GCA_018247895.1 Parnassius honrathi | reverse complement strand
AAAACATTCAAACACTGTTCTCTAAGCACACATATCACACTACCCTTACTTCACGCTGACTAAGCCTGGTAGTATACCCTACTCCTGAACTGGGTAAGTTCCTTTGTTGAATTAGTAGCCTATTTATAAATATTTCCATAAGCCATTTGGGCTCGTCCCTTAGTTGCTCGTCGAGCTGGTTTGCTACGGGCCTCAATCCGGTCGACCCAAGTCTGGGCAACTCTGGCCCTAACATAGACTGAAAATGACTTTTATTGAGCGAACTTAACGATCGCAGCGCCTCACTTATGGTGTTCATATTTCTGGGACACTATTTTCTACGGTGATCGTTCTCCTTATCTCTAACCTCCATGTCATAGACCATCATAGACGTATTAAAAACATATATATACGTCTATGGCTGTCATCAGTGTCATCTGTCAAGTTTTCATTTAGAATTTTGATGTTTACAATGTTTATTGTTTGTTTTTTTAATAATCCTTAATTATTTAAAATAATGGCCACAAATTTAGATTTTAATAAAATTTGTCGTGCATGTTTGTCTGATGCTGGACCACTTAAGGAAATATTTACTGTATGTTCAGTTGAAGTATTCAAGTATTGCACTTCCGTAGAGGTGAGAACAAAGATACGATTCAAAACAAACGTACTACACACGTTTGCTGTGTATAATTTCTGTATAAAATTTGTACCTACACAAAAAGAACGTCTGAGTTAGTTTTGTTGAGTGCGTGGTTTTGTGGTTAAAGTACTTGGCTATTAAACGATCCTGCTACTTGGCTATAGTAGTAGATTTCATCTACATGTCTGAGAAATAAAAAAAGATTTCGAGGACTAGTGAAGTTCGTCATTATGCATTGGGGCAGTGCGAAGGACACTTCCTTGCCATAAAACTCTCAGAAATGAGAGGAGGCCTGTGCCCAGCAGTGAGATGTATATAGGACGTAACTTTTTAACTATATAATGTATCTTGTGTGTGGATCTCAGTGCGGCTCAATTTTAACTTATGGTAGAGCCACACTGCAGCTATATTAAGGCTGCATCACAAACGGGCCGGCTAGACCGAGATAGGACCCTACTCTCACAGAATACCATTGTAAAATAATTGCATATCGCTGCTGTATTTTATATAGTGAGTGTATAGAACCAGAGATACTTTTTAGTAGCAATGGGATATTCTATCTTAGTCTTCGGGGTTGACTAGATATCCATATTTTGATCCCTTATAGAGGATAGGTATAGGTGTCTATGGGCAACTCACAGCATGCATTTACTATTGCGCTCACAGCGTACATATACTATTTGTGAGAAACACAAATTGTTGATTTTCTAGTCTGGTTATCTTGCACGGGTAAGCCTTTTTGTTTGTGTGCATACACTTGTGGTACTATGAAATTTTCTGTGTGCTTAATACTTTCTGATTATTGGAAAGATGTTGCTGTAGTTGAAAGTTGGTCTGAAAATTTTTTCATTACTAATAAACTGCACATACTCAAGACTTTACCAACATAGGTTGACTATATTGGCCAATTTTACAAGTGATTAAGGAATTTTTGTTTATTTAATCATAGATTACTTGGCATTAGTTGTTATACTGAATAGCCGCAGAGGTGACTCATTATTGTGTTAGTTTAGAAATAAAGAATAATAAAGAGGTACATTTAAAGAACCACTAATAATGTTGAGCTTGAAATATACTTTTATATGTTTATTATTTTGTAAGATTTCAGAAAGCGATGCACTTCCCAAATTAATCTGCCAAACATGCCTTGACTTGCTGAATAAATTGTACTACTTCAAGCAAGTAGTTGTGCGCTCCAATATTATATTAAAGCAGCAATGCTCCATGCATATTGATAAGGTAAGAAGGACATGTGGTGAACTTGAATGTCTGGGCAGGATATATGTTTACCTATATATAAATATAAATTTTTATATCTACCACTGTCACATTGTTATTTTTTTTCTCAAATTTATTATTTAAAAATTGGGCACCTAAAACTGCCTAGTTATATTGCTATTATTAGATGCTAAGCAAACAAGATGTAGATGTGAGAAAAACATAAAATCCTTCTATATTGTTCTATTGTTCTAAAAGAATTAAAATCTGCCTTGGAGGAGGAAACAGGAGAATATAACTTATAGAATATCTAAGCTTCAGTTGTCTTTCTAGGTTGTCTAGCCTGGTTATTCGGGAACAACACATCAGTAGTTAGTCGAAACTAATTCTTCTCATTTCTTTTAGCTCCAATATCACCTCAATGTGAAAAATGTAAATAAAAACAGCAATAAAATGTTATGTCTGTTAGATTATGTATAATATATATCCTTTTAATTTATATATAATACAAAGTCATTTCTTCACTGCAATTAATGTATAAATCTTAAACTATTGAAAGAAATATGTGTATCAAATAAGCTAAAAAATAATAATAGAAATTTACAGCAACAGGCGAAACTGGAACAGCATAATGCCGAAAACAATATTGTACAAGTTAACCTGAGCAACCTCAATGATGCTCAAATACAGGGCAACAGTAATATCAGACAAGAAGAGCAGCCAAAAGTTAGGTATGATTAAATATTAGTGTCTATTTATTTTATTTGTGTATTACTAATGAGCTACATATCTAACAACACAAAAGAAAGAAAGCGAGCTGTTAGTGTATATAATTGTCCCTGAGGACTAAAATGTTTCATAGCCTGTGGTTATATTAGCTTTCACACTTTTTAAACCAGAATACAACAGCATTGTTAGTTACTGTAACTGCTACATATAGTTCGAGATCCCACCAAATGATTAATACACCCTTCTGTTGTTTCTTAAGTTCTTTATTGATTGTTTATGTCTTTATTGATAAATTTTCTATAAAACAAATGAGTGAAATTCTTCACAAAAAATATATTTGGGCCATATTTTTGTAAGCAACCTGGAAAAACATATTTCTTTATCAACAATTGCAAATAAAAATGTATTTTCATTAAAAAAACAGACAGATGTAATAGTCACGTGGTGAGATCTCGGACTTTTAGCTACAGAAATGTTAAGATGATATTTACCAAGAAGGACTTAGATCATCATATTTTAGTAAGCAACCTGACAAAACATATTTCTCTATCAACAATAGCACATAAAACAGTGTTTTCATTAAAGTACAGGTAGGCATAACATAATAATCATGCAGTGGGATCTCAGACTATTAGCCACAGAAATGAAAAGAAGATGACATTTACCCAGATTGGGGTTCTATAGGCGGAAAACAAGCTCAACTACATAGCAATATCATCACTCTTATAAAGTGTGTCTAACGTAAAGTCGCTTTTTAACCTCAATTATTAATAGCTTTTTTAACCCGGCGTATTTACGGTTTGATCAATATGATATGGCAGTTTTCAATTTTGTATTTTTGTGAAATGTAACAGTATGATACCATACCTTTCGGTAGTCTCCGGAGTTTAGACTCCCTTTTTGTTTTAGTCACAGCTTACTTGATGTGCGCCCGTTAAAAAACGTATGCAAACATCATAAATGTATTATTATCTCCAGTTGTAATTCCCTCTATCACTTCTATGACACCCGCAGGATATGTGGTATAGGATTCTCTTAAGCCACCTTTACATGGCATATAAATGAAGGTTATTGTGCACAAATCTGATAAAGGCGGAAACATATTTACGTGTCGTGGCGTGTCGTGACGTGACGGTCACGACACGCCACGGAATGGATTATGGAAATGACGTGACGTGACGGTGAGTGTGCACGCTAACGTGTCGTGTCGTGGCGTGCTCTCGCGTTATTTTTGAACAGTACTTAACGAACCTTTGCGGCGTTCAAACATACGTAATGTTTTCTTCTGATTCGGATAGTGATTTTGATGAAGACCTTCAATTTCTTTAAAGAAAAGAAGATACTGGGTTTACCCTATAAACTGAGGGAGATAAGACAAAGGTGAATTTCATCGTTTTGTTAAAATACGCAAATATGTCCCTAATCATATTAAATGTGTGAAACCGATATGCTTCCGGCGCGCCACGACACGTAAATATGTTTCCGCCTTAATTATTAAAAAGTGTCCGCTAGATGTTCGCGCCACGAGCCACGCGCCGGTATAGACACACATTTTCCTGTTGTTTCGTGTCGCGTCATAACCCCCACCACCGCTCTGGCGCAATCGGCGGCGAGCAGTCGGCGCCACGACAGAACGTGTTGTGATGCGACACGACATGCAAATATGTCCCTAACCATATTAAATGTGTGAAACCGATATGCTTCCGGCGCGCCACGACACGTAAATATGTTTCCGCCTTAATGGTGCTCTTCATTGTCAGTCCAACATGGACATTGGGAATGGGTATATATTCATAGGTCAGCGGTACTTAACTTGTTGATACAAATGGCATCCAGGTAAAGTTGGTATTAGAAAAATGCGTTGCTACATCACTTTTGCACCCTTTAGTAGTCAGTTACATTTGATAATGTGCTGTCAATGATAGTTTCAAATTTCAGCCAAAACCAATAATTAAAAAGCATATGGAAATTGTTGATATTGAATCTGTGGATATTTATTATGACTATCCACATGGAGCCTATTTATTAAATTATAGCATAATATTGTAAAAAAAATTATATGAGAGGGGACAAACGATCATGCGGCCGTGCAACTGCAACACCAGGGGCATTGTAATTGTGTTGATGGACTTTCAAAAAAAAGAATAAGCTCTTTTCTTGAGGGTCCCTAAGTCGTATCGGTTCAGGAAAATCGCTGGTGGTAGTTGATTCCACAAAGAAATTGTGTGAGGAAGAAAACTTCTTGTAAATCGCACAGTATAGTGGTATCTCGTGTTCTGTCGCTATGTACGATGGTGAAATTGAGTGGCTGGAATTAATTCGAACAGTTCCTCTGAGTACTCCCCGTAGTAAATACGATAAAATACGCGAGAAGATGCAACATGTCTTCGCAGCGCCAATAAACCTGCGGTGCGCCGCCATGAAATACTGTCCTGCTCTGCTGTGTACGCTAAGCTTTTTAGAGGCCAGTATGGCCCCCTCTTCCAAGTGACCACGAAACTGAACGTCTATCGATATGTCGACGCCGAGGATTCCAATACTGGCTGAGGCAACAAGGGTAGTGCCCTGAAACTGAGGAAATACGACAAACGGGTTATTTTTAGTGGTTAACGCGCAAACTTGTGTCTTCTGGGGATTGAATTGAACTAGATTTAGTCGCCTCCAATCCGAGACTTTGTTCAACAATGTCCTGGCTTCAGACACAAGTTTGTTGCGGTACTCGGTGACGTTTTCCCTAGAAATATTGGCACGGCCGGTGAATAAAGCATCACCAGTGCTTTAGTCTGCATAGCAATCAATGTTACCATTTTGCAACATACCATTGATATATAAGTTATGAAGATTTAAAATAGTAAAATAGTTGTAGCTTACATAAATATGATTTAGCTCAGACAATATATCATATTATGTGAAACAGTTTTCAATCATTTGAACGAAGAAAATTATATGTGTTTGATGTTAGATGTAAGTTTAAAATATCAGCCCAAAAACAAAAACAATCAGACTGTACTGTATTTTTCTATAGTCTGGCGTTGTAATTACTTCCGATTTATTGGAAACTTTATTTTAAATAAATAGGAGAAGAAGAAGAGGGCAAGCACAATGTACGGAACAGCCTATAAAGAAGAGGGAACGAATGAAATGCATGAAATGTGGTAAAAATTTTCAAAAATACGAGAATTTTGAAGCTCATATGCGTAGTCATTTTGGCAAGAAGGTGAGTTAGATTTTATATTCATATTATATCTGACTTATACATCAGTTTACTCGCTACGAGTTGTGTTCCTAGTATTGTATTCAAAATGTAAAAAATAAATGAAAAACATTTTTTTTCTGTATTTTAGCGTATTCATATTCCGATTTAGCCGGTCTCTTTGCGCGTTCTGTGATGTCCGATTATGGGTTTCATTAGCGTCCAGTATCATTTGTTGGTAATGGTAAATATCTCCCCAATGAGGCAATCTATGGGGAAAACCTATATTCAGCAGTGGACTTTGATCTTATTATACGCTGTAATGCTATAGTTTGTTAAAAACTTTGCAAGATGTGAATAAAATGGGACATTAGACTTCGTCCTTTTTTGATAACTCTGCGGATATGAATTCTTTTTTAACACTGATAATTTCTTGACAGTAAAAACCAATACCTTACTTCAGTTCGCAAGACCCAAGGATTTGAATCCGACAACCAGACCAACGAGGTAGTCCGATGATGTTATACAAGGTGTAAGTGTAAAAACCGTTGTCACTAAAACCATAGGTAGTTGGCTTTATTATAAAAATATTTTTCCAATTAAAAAAAAAAAAACGCTATTTTCTTTCATAAATTTTAAAAAGTTTCTGTCCGACACCGTCCGTAAATTCATGGATACCCTATGCGCCCGAATGACGTAGTCACTTTAAAGATCACCGCCCGCCCTAGCCACCTACACAACATTCCAGTAAAAACACAATAGGTACACATAATCGTGTTTTTTACTGGAATTTACTGTGCCTACGCGCCTAGGGTGAAATAATTTTAAGGAAAAATTGAGATTTTACTAAAAACAATGTTGTTATTTTTCATTGAATTTACGTTCTATAAGTGAAACCAAACCACTGGTTGCAAGGATAACGGTGTTTACACTAACATCCTGTATATATAATGTAATAAATATTTTTTTCTTATTTCTCAGACATGCGGGTTTGGAAATTTTTTAGCCAATAGTTTATGATAATATTCGTCAACTAAGTCGGAGAGAGTCGTGCCTTTAGGAAACAGTTCAATAGTTAAAGTTTCACGCAAATAATGTATGGCTGAATTGTTGTTCTTCTTGAAAATCTCAAAAAAAAGTTCGCAGCACATGCGACAATATATGCCTGGTGCTACAGTAACCATTTTAAATACTCACAGGTCAGGAAATGCGGAGAGTTAATTTATTATAAAACCTAATATAAACGGAACAAAAAATGTGACAAAACCCAGCCGGGTTATGTTATATACGCGCAAATATAAAAATTAAAAAAGTTCTTAAAGCTGAACCCACATTTGTCAGCACCGTATGCGCCGTACGCGCTGCATTTTAGAAATCGTTGTATGAAATCATATGAAACCTCGCACATGCAGCCGCACGCGCCGTATTTTATAAAATGCAGTAATATCCGAATATATAAGGAGGCATGCTGATGACGTCATATAATGCGGCAAGTCCGGCGCGTGCTGATCTCAGCCTCACTCAGTGTTGTCTAATGTTGCCAACTTAGTGGATTTTCCAGTAAAACTGGTTTGGACTTACCTTTCAAAATATATTTTTACTTTATTTCAGGAGTATTTACTTTTCCATATTTTAACGATGCGAAATGACGCCTAAAACCGGACGATTCGTTTTATAACCCTTTAAGACAACTGTGTACCGATGGAATATCACATCTCAACTACTAAACGGAAGGAAACGTGCTAGCGGTGAAAAATTCAATTGAAGAGAAAAGGCAAATAACATATGAGGAGATTCAGTATACTATTTTAATGGATCGTGAAGCGTTCGCGAGATTTTACACGAATACCTCCGGGTGCGGAGCATAGTTTTAAGTTGAGTGCCGCATAAACTTCACCGATGCTCGGAAGCAGGCCCGCGTTAATTGAATTAGATTAATACTTTTCTTCATGATAGTTTATGGCCGGACAGGGTAACTTTTAGGAAACTTAATATACGATTTGAAATTATATGACGGAAACTCTGATACTCGTAAGTCTATAAAAGAATGCTGCCCCAATACATCGAGCATAGCAAGATAGTAAGTTATAACTGTTAAAGTATAAAAAGAAGTATCGACTGTGGTCAGATCTTTATTTAATTATAAGTGTAATTTGCATAAATTTTTATTTATCTTGTAATTGCGCCATAATTAAAAAAGGCAGTTGCAAGCTGCCCCAAAATCGCGTTATTTGCTTAGTTGTCTCAAATCTAGTCTATAATACCATGTTATCTGGACGCATGCGTAGAACTCATTTCCGTGACGTCATGCTCAGTTGTAGCTCGATCTTCATTGGAGATGTCTTTGAGTAATCGCGAATAATAACAATTTTTTACGTATTTTTGTTATTTACTAGTAAAATAATAAATATTTTAGTATTCAACTGTGTTAATGCTGGTGGTTTAGTGTTTGAAGTTTTCGTTGATGTCTATACCAAGTTTCATGTGATATTGTGTTTCTTTATTTGATTAAAAATAAATTGTGTGCGTGCATCAGTAAATTTATATAGGATATTCTTGAATTTGTATGTTATTTTTGAACAATGTCAGAAATATTAGGGTTTTTAATAGTTGTTTATTTTATTGATAGGTGGTTATTAACTCCCCTTGTTAGCGTGTCGCAGCTTCGGCGCATGCGTACTGTTTCTTTCACTACGTTACATGGCAATAGGTCGATATTACCTTAGTAAACTACATGAATAATACGCAACGCGTACATGTTGTTAATACACTATCTTATCACTAGTTCGTACTTACGTCGTCGTGACTTCTTGAAAGAAATATAAAAGTATAATTATTATTTTAAAGTTAATAGTATTAGTAAATTTTACTGCAGTAGTTGTAAATTTATTTAAGTTTAGTATATCAAAATTACGATCAGGAACGACTTGTTTAAATAAAGATATTTTTATCATGTATTATGTTTAAGTCTACTTTTTATAACACTATCCGTAGTACCACAACGAGGTTAAAATGATAGTCTTATTGGATTTTAAAATTTGAATAGTAAACGTTGTATCTTATGTGACCTGTTAAAGTAACTTTGCTTGAAATACATTAACAGTGACCTTTAGCGAATTGCGCATGCAAATTATTCAATTACCTCGGTAATGCAGTCGATAAATATCCTGTACGATTGTCCTTACACATTGGAGTTCTTAATACCGATAATAAGTACATAGCATTCGCGATTCATTCTTCTCACTGTTGAATTGGTTATTATCTTCGATGAGGGTAAAACCATCATCAAAAATCTCAGACCCCGGAAAGCGCCAGGCGCGGATGGTATCAATAACAAAGTTTTTAAAGCCTTACTATCCAAATTCATTTGCCTTTTATTGGCCATTTTCAACGGTCCTTCTTTCCACATGCACCTTCCTGGACATGTGGAAAGAGGCGGATCTAATCGGTATTCATAAACCAAGAGATAGTGCCTCCAGCTACAGGCCCGTTAGTCTCCTCAGTGCTATGGGGAAAACCTATGAGCGCATCATCCTCAGCCGTCTGAAGGAAGTGGTGCCTAATAAACACATTGATTCCAAACGAGCAGTTTGGCTTTCGAACCAAACACCTGTATCCAACAGTACCTTTTGGATTACAATATAAATTCATGCAGGCGCACTGCAAATACCGGTGCTTTGCTTTTCGATGTGGCAAGGGCCTTTCATAAAGTCTGGCACAATGGACTAGTTTATAGTTATATTTTTGAGTAACGGATTCTTTCGCTTTCGGGTAGAGGAAACCTCCTCTACCAGACCTGTTAGAGCAGGAGTTTCGCAGAGCTCTGTGCTGTCTCCAACCTATACTCACTCTACGTGAGTAATCTTCCTAAAATGCTGGATGCTCGTCTCGCACTATACCCGGATGATACAACAACATGCTCATCAAATAGCAGCCCATTTAGGGTATGTATTCGACTCCAAGCTGCAGCAAACGCATTGGGCGATTGGTGCAGAAAATGGAGAATTGAACTTAATCCTGACAAAAGAAAAGCGACCGTGTTTAACATGAAAGCTTGCTATAAAAATTTAAATCTTAAACTCAAACGACACAAAAAGGGTAGACTCTTCCTCTATGATAGCCCTAATCCCTGGGTTAGAGAGATGAGATACCTGGAGGTAACTTTAGATCATGCGATGAGCTTCTCTCATCACATAACAGCCGTTATAAATCATCGAACCTCCTCCTAGCTTGACAAGCCTCACTCCAAAAGCAGGAGTTGCCCATGACAGAATCATTGCACTCAATAGCTCGTGGGTCCTCACTCATGAGTCTATTTCGATGAAGCTGTGAAGGCCGCGGGGCCAACAGCATACACTTTCAGAAAGAGAAAAAAAACTTTTAAATTTCCGTGTTTAATAAGGCACTCTTATTCGAAGTTTAAAAATATATTTAAACTTAGAATATTGGAAAAGTCAGTTGGAGCAAGGTCTAGGGGATATGGTGTAAGTATGAGAAAGGACCTCCCCCCCTCCTTTCCGTTACCGTTACAGCCTATTAAACCCCACTGCTGAACATAGGTCTCCCTCATAGATTGCCTCATAGAGTGGATATTTGCCATAGTTGCCAATGATGCCGTGTTTTTTATTTTTAGTCGTCATTAGGAACTTCATGCCATTTGTTGCCACAGTTACTGCTGAACGTTGTTATCAAGATTGAGAATGGAGGTGGGGGGGGGGCTTTTCCGTTACAGTTACAGCCTATTAAAGTCCACTGCTGAACATAGGTCTCCCCCATAGATTGTCTCATAGAGGGGATATTTTCCATTGATGCCATGTTTTTGTTGATGCTCGTTTTGTTGACGCTGATTAACATCTCCCGATTTGTTGTTTGTCTCTGTCGCCTCTTACGACAACCACGGGATGATACCAGTTAGTAGATATTCTCACACCGCAAGGACACGGTTCCCGCTTCACTAATCCCGCTCTGCTAATTTTGCTAACGTTAGCCGTGTAGTATGTGGTTGGTAGAGGAGTTCGCCAATCTGGGTTGTTTAAGTGCCAGCTTCTCCATCGTCATACTCAATTCTTGACAGTAACGTTCAGCTGTAACTGTGGTAACAAATGCCATTAAATTATAGTAAATACCACCCATTGTAGACCACTAAATTGGCACCATAAGCTTCTTCACATTTTTCCTTGGGCACCTGGATCTAATCACTGTGGTGAACACTCGCGATTGTCGTATAGGGTCCACTTCTCATTGCAGGTCAAAACTCCCAAGCAATTCGACTCCAAATTCCTTCCTTTTTATGCTACATATAGATCTTCACGCGAATTTTAGGCATGAAATATAACTTGTTTAGAAACAGTGAGCTGACCCAGATTACAATTAAAATTGCATGTGGGTCTAGTTTCCATGCTCTTGCAGCGCGACGTAGGGGTTAAACTATTACTATAAAGAAAAATTTTCTGCTCTAAAAAGTTTCTAGAGATTTTATGTACCGTGAAACCCTTCGACTGTCACTAATTTAATGTATTGTTCTAAAAGTTTTGACGTGAACGTTTATATAATTAAATTGCATTTTTTTCTTTTTATACTATATAAATTTAGACGTTCTTTGTCCCCGTGTTACTGTAGACACATGTTGACCATGCACTGCATTACTAACACTGTTTTTAACGTTATACAAATCGCAGCGTTATTATTTGGCACATGTTTATTTGGGCGAGTGAATTGATGTGAAAGTAGATACTTGTTTTTGGGTAAATTTACAGTATAATTAAAGCCATGTATTCTTTAGGTAACTATGACGTGCAACGGCTCACGCAACTTCTTATTTGTCTCGTTTCCACATGTTCCACATCAATTGTTAAGTAAACCATTTGTTATAAACGATAGTTTTAGGTAAAATCACGATTATAAGTAGAAAACTTTTTTTATAGGAGAAAGGTGACGAACGGGCACACAGTCCACCTTATGATAAGTGGTTGCTGTGGCCCAGAAACATCTATACCTATCCTCGATTACGAATCAGAATGCAAATGCGTTGTCACCCGTGAGGACTAAGATGGAGTGCCTCCTTTACAGTAAAACAGGGTCTCAGGTTCTCTATACTCACCAAACGAATCACAGCGGCGTTAAGCTGCTATTTTACGCTGGTATTCTGTGAGAGCGTGGTCCTTCCCCAGTCGAGCCGACCCATGCCGAGCCGAGCCGAACATGCTCCGCATCATTTCTTACCTAATGACCTAAGGGCCTCAGAGCTTAGGGTTAAGTCACAGATCTTGCACTGCTGATATCTTAGTATTATACTCAACCAAATCTAAAAAACACCTTTTGACAGTTGTCACATTTATTAAACTAGGCATTCCAACTGAAAACTCGGTACCTACAATATTTGATACTTAAGAGATATCGATTCTTTAGAGTTGCAGTTGTATCTACATTAATACCAGAATAAGTTAGAAACAGAGAAAAAATTTCTAGGGATAAAATATATAAATTAAAGACTTCACTAGATTAAAAATAAATTTATTTAATCACTTTTACTAGAACTAGTTGAGCTGTCGTCGTCATGCGCTTGGCAAGTGTGGCAACTATGGGAAATATTCCCCCCATGAGGAAATCTATGGGGGAAGCCTGTAGTCAGCAGTGGACTTCAATTGGCTGTAACGGTAACATATTCAATATGAATGACTCTTTCATAGTCGTCCATAACAATTTTCTTTGTTTTTTCCATCACTTTGGCCCAGTGATCGCTTGTGTAGATGTTTTTTTTTTTTACTGGAAACGAGGCATTCTATCCTGGTCCTCAGGGGTGACAACGCATTTGAGTTTTGATTCTTAATCGAGTAAAAACGTAAATGTTTGTGGGCCACAGCATCCACTTACCGTCAGGTGGACCGTGTGCTCGTTAGTCACGATTATTCTATAAAAAAGTTGTATTTTCCGCAAATTCTCCGGCTGTTCCTACATGACAAATTATGAGGCGCTCGCCTTTTTCCACGGGCATGTGTCACCTGCCCATATCTGCGGCACGGTGTGGTTGGTGTTTAGTCGTGTTTCGTCGATGAATATAACGTTGTCCCAATGAGGCCAATAATTTTCCGTCACCAGATGTTGTTAGTTCACACTAACGTGAAGTTTTTTGTTACACAATGTCATTTAATTGAGAAGTTAGTTTAAATAAAAGTTTATCAGTTTCTTAAGTATCGTATTAATACTTACACAAAACAATGCAATGTCTCTGTGGTATACTCTTTAATTATTTGCAAATTTTTCGCTTTTTTTATTTTTCTACTTATTTGAATATCTGTGGTTTTGTTTATTTATTTGTAATGAAATTAATATAAAATATAACCAATTGTCCAAAAAAATTGCCTTTACATTTTTTGAACAGATTAACTTCCTCACTATGATCTCCGTCAAATATTACACCTCATTTTTATGTGGCGCCGCTCTGGAGACAGAAAAAGGCGTGGATGACCTCATTGCTTATATTTTTAATTTCTTGTTATTCTTTGGATGTCTCTAAATAATTGATTTGCGTTTGTCAATTTTTTTGTTTCGGCAGCCAAGTCCTTTTCAAATGGTTCTGAATGACTTTGTAGTACCATTGTAGAAACCGACATTTTCTAACCTTACTAGCAACTTCTCCACAGTAGTATTCGTAGAAATTATTAAAAAAAATAGACTTACTTAATTCATGATTCTTATAGTTTAGTTTTTGTAAGTCTAAAAATAGTTTTTATAAACAAATAATAAATTAATTAACATGTAATGGTTCGATTATTTGAATATTCTTACCGATTATTCGCATTAGAATGAATCTGTAGCATCCAAACAACGTCAAGTATGGAAGTTGATTCCGGTATTTTTTTATATTTGCTTTGTTTGAAAGATTCGAATTTAAATTAGTGATAAAGAACTATACATGTTGTAATGAAATATATATAAACTGTATAATTTTTTGTATTTACGTAAAAGGTTATTTTAAATCGGGTGAGTACGCCTGTACAAAGTTATCGCGGAACGATTAATGTGAAACATCAAAAGGTATTTCTTACATTTGGTTAAGTATATATTATGGCGTTGTATCTTATGGTATATGTATAATGAATATGGATATGAATATAAAAAATACGTATGTATTGCAGTCGTTTATTCTTGTTTAAAAATGTATAATCTTAATTTGTATACATTTGCATATCGACAATTTATGTATTTTTATGCTTTTAATAAAGGTTGAACATTGAGTGCTGTCTGGACGTTTCAAGATCAAGGTTACTGAATCAGTAGTACGTACAAAGTGTCAATGTCAACAAGTAAACGACCTTATACAGTTTAAACCTATAGGAGGTTGGTTACTATGAGTATGAGAACTTTTACGTTTCAAGTAGTGAGCAACGAACGTCTTGCCTAAGTTGCTCATCTTAAATGTAGTAATTCTGGTTTTTAATGGAAAGATGTGTTTTTACTGTTACTATTGTAGAATTAATCTCTGCGATAACGAAAATTACGCGTAATCGTTTTAAATTTGTGAAATATATAACAAACGCGAATATTAATCGAAGCTGTTTATACTATAAACCGCAAAGTAGTAATTTTATTTATAGCTCACAACTCACAACACCTTGATAAAGTATCTTTAACCCATAGTCGTTTAGAAGGCAGTATTGCCGCCCACTAATTATGTATGCAGTTTGAAAATTAAAAAGTCACCACCACTCATTCGTTGATCGTTCGTCGCGTGGTACACACGCATCGAAACTCCCCGCAATATTAAAGACGGTAGTGGCAAGTGACAGTGGTATAGTGTCTCGCGGATGCGTTTACGGTAGCGTTTTTGTGCGGCATGGAGAGCGCGGTGCACGCGGCGGTGCCGCTGCGGGTCGGGAAAAAGATGCGAAAGAGACGGGAGCTGGACGCTTTGGTGAGCGGCGCTGGTTCAAGAAGCGGGAGGCTTCTATCCGCGTCAAGCGACGAGGGTGAGCCGTGGGGTCGGCGTACTTCTCGCCGTCGCCGCTCCCGCCCGTTCTTGCGACTCGCCGCCGCCTTAGGACTCTGTGTGTGCGTTGTATCTGCTGCTACGGTGCTCTGGCTTTTCGTAGATGTAAGGCGGCAGATCGTCTCTCTTCGCATGGAGATGGATAGAGGTTTGTTTATTTATTTTGCAAGTCATTTTATCGTACGCGGAGCGTATCTGCTGTTTATTAGGTGAAATTAACGATATAAGAAAGCTGTAAATAATACATTTTATTTCATTTATTACTAGTTTAATTATGAAATTACCGTTTTGTGTAGAATATTGAAAAATATCGAAATTCGTATCAAGTATTATGAAAAGAAATATTTTATACGTAAAAAAAAAGTTTATGAAAATATAGTCTTTGTTATGAATATTGCGGTAACATGAGACCACAAAATGTGTTTCAAAATTTCATAGAAATTTTCAATTGCTTCCCTTAACCTAAATTGTCCCATGTAAAATTTACCAAAAAAAAAAAACGTGCGGGTCGGGGGAGGGTAATTTTCGTGGGGGAGCGAGGGGAGGGGCGGGGGGGGGACAAAGGGGGGGGGGGGGGGGAGGAGAGG
>DWHP01001837.1:0-15341 GCA_018247895.1 Parnassius honrathi | reverse complement strand
TCTGTGAGGTCGTGGTACCACCCCGGTTTGAGCCGGCCCATACGTGCGACAGCGTAGCTGCCACGTGGCTCTACCACTGTTAAAATGTTAAAAATATGAAATAACCTAAATATGAAATAAGGAATCAACTAGACTAGAACTTAGAAACTACAATACAAATAAAATCATTCAAATTTTCTGCCGATTTTACATTTCTAAACTGGCAACCAATTCAGTCTGTTTACGTTTGATTGGGATTTCCCTCAAACTTTCGGAGGAGTACCCTTTAGCTACATTCGTACAAGGCGACTTTTTAGGGGAATCCCTTAAAAATCATATATAAGCCAAAGATTGTACTATTTTTCCATTACTTATTTAGAAGACTCCTAGAAAAATGTTCTACATTAGAGACAAATATTCGTTATATTCGTGAATAATGATATAGAATTAAAATGTTTTATCTATTTTATGTGAAATTTAAACTAAGTTTACAATAGTTGGTTCTATTCTTAAATTTAAAAGTGACGTGATTTTTAGTGGGTAGATTAATCATGTAAATATTGTAGCGCGCGTGTAAATTTACTGCGTAAGTATCTATCTGATTTATAAAGTAAATTTTAGTACATAAATAATACGTAGTACTAAACACGCCTTGCTAAAAAGTATACTTAATTTTTGTTCCTTTAGGTAAATAGTAAAATAAATTTTGTGCCGATTTAACCATCTCCGGTTAGCCTATTCGTAAATTAAACTTTCAGTTTTTGACAGTTGTTGTATAAGTTTGACAGTTCTTATTTGATTAATAGGCTATTCGGAACTTCAATAACAGGTGATGAAACCGGCCTATAATTTAATATTGACCGCAAGGAATGTTAAAATGTTTTAAGTGGTATGTTAATCGTGTGAAATTAACATTGCTCCTCTTTCGGCTTGTTAATTCTCATCTGTGACTGCTCACTAGCAGTCACCCCCGGCTTCATCCACGTGCCCACCAAAATTATTATTCTCGTGGGAATGCGTAACTTTTCTGAGGTAAAAAGTAGCCTCTATCAATGTCCTTCTCCAAACTTCAATTAATATCTACATACCAAAATTTATCCAAATTGATTAATTGGTTTAATCAAAAATCGTAGCAGTCAGAGAAATAGAATGACTTTTGGATTTTTAACAATAGCAATGTTGCATCTATTTAAATTTGTTTCATATTTTTATTTTTTACCGTACAGAATGGCTGACGGTAGATCACGTTTGTCAAGACACCAATATAAAAAACGAGGACTTGAAAAAGATTCAGAGTGACAAAAGCAATCAGGGGCATTAGAGTCCTTTCTTAAAAAAGATGAGCTTAACAACCATCGTCACCCATACTAGAAACCGATGCTATAGCTGAGATTCCGCTTAAACCTCGAGAAGAACATACGTCCGATTCCAATATAATCCGTGAACCTGGTGCTTCTACTTCTGGGTCAAGCACTTTTGAAGGTGACGGTGCTATTACAGGTGAAGCTGCTATTGTAGGTGAAGGTGTTATTGCAACTCCAAGTGTTTCTACAGAATCAACACATATTTTAAATGTCGACCCAGCCACGTGGTCCAATAGATTAACAGATGCAGAAAGAATATATTTGGTAATAGAGGTTCTCCAGACCCACTGTATGAATTTGAATTTCCACAAGATTTAAATGGCTGGAGGCTTATTTCGAGAAAGCTTAATATATAATATAGCTTAATATATAGAAAGCTTAATAATAACAGTGAAGAAATTTTGAGAGATCGGCTTATATATTCTGTGGCAAGAAGTTCGTTGCATTGCTTTTGCTATAAAATTTTCAATACAACTACATCTTCCGGTCTATCTGAAGATGGCTACAAAAATTGCAAGCATGTAGGTGATATGCTTAAATCTCATGACACATCACGAAACCGTGTAGAAGCTGTTAAATCTTGGGTAGAACTTTCACGTAGCGTACGTGAAAGTTCGAAAAAAAATCAAATCGTGTCGTACGATAGATGCCGAGTCACAGAGAATAATTAAATCAGAAATAGAACACTGGAATAGAGTATTGTTACGAATTGCCGCAATCATCACAATGTTGTCTAAAAATAGCTTAGGTTTTCAAGATACTTCTGATAATCTGTATCAACATAACAATGGTAACTTTTTAAAACTTGTAGAGTTGTTAGCCGAATTTGATCCCGTTATGCAGCAACATGTACTCAGAGTTTTGAAAAAAGAGGAGAAACAAACAACCTGCTTAAGTAAAACAATTCAAAATGAGTTCAATAAACCAATTTCAGATGACATAAAAAACATATTATGGAAGCTATCATTATATCGAAATATTATTCAATTATTTTACATTGTACTCCAGACGCTAACAAAACTGAGCAGATGGCCATGGTAATTAGGTATATTTCTATAATTCAATTCCAAGACCATTCAAGAACGTCAGAGATTTTAATAAATGAAAGTTTTTTAAGATTTATACCAATCAAGAAATCTACAGGTCTGGTGCTAACAGAAATTATCGTGGAACAATTATCAGCACTTGAATTGTCTCTAGAAAACATAAGAGGGCATGAGCTACGATAATGGATCATGAAAGATATTCAGAGTGGCGTCCAAGCCAAGATTAAAAACATCAATCCACAGGCATTTTACGTTCCTTGCAGTAGTCATTCTTTAAACTTAGTGGTAAACGAAATGGCAAAGTCCTCACTGGATGCCACAATTTTTTTTAATCATCGTCAATAACATCGTCATCATTACAGCCCTTCACAAGTCCACTGCTGAACATAGGCCTTCCCCAAGGTATGCCACAAAGCACGGTCCTGAGCTACCTGCATCCATCGACTTCCTGCATGTCTTACCAGGTCACTTAAATATAATGTAATAAAAACCATGGTTATTTCTTCTGGTAATAACTGCATCGTACATCTAGTGATCGTAGGCGGGACTGCATGTGGTCCTGGCTTCGAATCAAAAACAAACTGAATAACGGGATTTTCAGTCCAGAAATTTTCAGTAACAGCCCGGAGTCAGGACCACATGCAGGAGGAGTTTCAAAGAACGCCTGATCTCTCACCGGTCGAGTCAGATTGACGTTCCATCAGTCTATAAGGAAATTGCTTGCGCACACACAAGTGCGCTATAATCCCGTCGTACGCATATAAAGACAGTCCCATGAAATTCGATATTGGTTTCTAGGGTTTGGTAATACCACTCTCAATGTAATACTGTCTCATCAGTATATAGGTGTATAGGTTTTGTTCTCACACATTCGCTGGCGCATTGAAATTAAATGGTTAAAGTAGAAGAAGTCTGTATATTTTTTTGTAGCATTAGGTGACAAACGAGCATACAGTCCACCTGATGGTAAGTGGATGCTGTGGCTCATAGTCATCCACAGTTTCCTCAATTTAGAATCAAAATGCAAATGCATTGTCGCCCCTGAGGACTAAAATGGAATGCCTCGATTTCGGTAAAAAGGGTTTTCAAATATCAACTTCAGCTATTCGTGATGAATCCTGAGTTTGACAGAGAAGGTTCTAGCGATCGACTGAAAAAGAATCCACTAAGAAATCTTTTAGGTATTTATTTGTTATTTGTTGAACCTTGCATAATGTATTGAAATATATGACGACTTAGTGGCTCATTTAGCTGCAATACTGCGTTGTCGCGGTTTCGAAAAACGCATGAAACCAGCGTTTATGTGGCTTACAAATTATCTGTATGAGCTATAATTGACAAAGGCGAAGTAAGGGAATCCACTACTGCATTGACACGGAATGATTCCCCCGTGGGTGACGTAAGCAGGGACAGAGGGAAATCAAACAGAAGATGCTCAGCAGTATTTTTTTGGTATAATTCACAATAATTTAGAAAAAACAAAGCCACATCCTTACTAGGTGAACTGGTAGATCATTTGCCACTATGATGTCATTTGATTATTATCACACTTACAGATTTTGATTGAATGATTACTGATGTTTTTTTTTAAAAATCACCGAACGGTTCACAATTTAATAAGTCAAAAAACGCGATGCGAAGTGACAAAACGAGCCGTTGCGTTGCACAGTGCGTTATTTGCAGGTTTTGTAACGATAATTATAAATGCGGTTACACAAGGGTTACATAATCGTGCACCAGTTACCGATCTTCACCTTGGCACGGTGATGTAACATGTGTCAAGGTCCGTACCGGAGACTGCAAGTGATGCAACACACACACACACACACACACACAACTGCTCTTTGTATTCTCAACTCTGTTTTGCAATGTGTTGTGTTCGAGATCGCAAATCGAAGCTACGGAGAAAATAGTGTCATGTTGCCAGCAATATAATCGAATGAAATTGTAATTTGCTTTTTTTTGATAGTAGGGAGAATGACAAACAAGCACACAGTTAGTCTGATGGTAATGGTGGCCCATAAAAAACTCCATCTGATTCGATTCGACTAAGATTCGAAATGCAGATGCGTTATCAATTTTTTTATGGAATTAGTGTAACAAACGAGTACACAGTCTACCTAATGTTAAGTGATGCTGTGGCAAATAGACATCTAAATTGGTCCTCGATTAAGAATCAAAATGCAGACGCGTTGTCATCCCCGAAGAATTAAGATGGAATGCCTCGTTACCAGTAAAAAGGATCTTCGGTTCTCTACAATCACCATACGAAACACAACAGCATTAAGCTGCCATTTGTTGCCATTACCAGTAAAAATGAACCCCAGTTTTCGTCACTAAACCAAAAAACACAACAGCTAATTAGTACTTTTCCAACAGAACACATAAGTGTTAAATGGAAGCCAAGTTCGGGGCTGTCAATTTCACCTATAAGAGATTTGACATCTGAATAGGCGACAAGCTTCATAGCAGTTGCTTAAATTATCGGATCCATAGACTGTGACTGCCTCGTTGATCTACTGATCATAAAAGTAACTGCTGATCGTGAAGTCCCGAGTTCAAATTCCGGTTCGGGCAAAAAAAAGTCATAGAGTTTTTCTGTTAAGAAATTCTCAGTAGATGTCTGGAGTTAGGAAGTTGGCAGCTTTTTACCTCTGTACTTCGGTAAGTACATAAAGCCGTTGGTCCTGCGCCCGATCTCTCTCCGATTGTATCAGTTCGCCGTCCCATCGGACTATGAGAGTCAGGGAATGGAGAGTGCCCTTGTGCTTGCGCATACACTCGGGCACTATAGTTCCTGACCTACGCAGATGGCTAGTCTCCATCGAGACCTGCCGCCGTGACCAAAACGAGCTGAAAGAGAAAGAGCTGAGAAATGTTCAACGTTCTTGGAACTGTTCCAGAATAATATACTAGATTTTTATACAGTGTTATCTATCGGGGAATAAGAGATCGCCATGGAAATTTTTAATAGTCGCCGTTAACGACAACCAGCCAAAGAGCATAATGGGCAAAAGT
Organism: Parnassius honrathi; assembly: GCA_018247895.1. Classification (NCBI taxonomy): domain Eukaryota; kingdom Metazoa; phylum Arthropoda; class Insecta; order Lepidoptera; family Papilionidae; genus Parnassius; species Parnassius honrathi. The sequence continues at coordinate 9,934 of DWHP01001837.1, read as the reverse complement.
TTGGGGATTTTCTTGACATTACTACACAGCACGATACGTAATAAGAGTACTAGTGTTTGCCGGTGATTAAAATTCGACCATTTGATTGGCTAAAGCGCTTTAAATGGAGGATCATGTATGTTCACTTTTCTTACCCGCCTTAAGGGCAACGTACACACATGATTTTCTTTTTTGTGCACATCTAGGGCCTTTCTAATTTCATCCCTCTTCTTTTATATGTCTCCTAGTATGAACACGTATTAGTACCATATATTCCTATAAAGTGCAATACACTGGATAAAAATAGATTTTAGTGCAAAGATTATATCTTGAAATAACAACAAACATTTTATGAACGTTATTTTTTTGCTCTTTGCTAGTTCTTGAATTATCTGGTGCGTAAGTTATAAGTATGGCTCGTAATATGTCGAAACATAAACAAAAGTTCTCAGAGACTCTGATTTTCGCCATTAACCTCTGGGCAGGTCATAACGAAATCGTTAATACGATCACTTGGATGTGGAAATTTAAGACGCGTTTACATTAGGATAGTGGATCGCAAGATGTTTTCTATTTATTTCTTTAACGAAATTGAATGGTCTTGGAAGTCTAAGATGATCGTATGATTGTAGTCTCTGTCATCAGCATCATAATCATTACAGAAACATATGTCTACTGCTGAACATAGGACTCCGTTATAGATTTTCTCATAACGGTTTGCCATATTTGCCACTTTGATCCGGCAAGCACTGTCAGTACAGTCGTCGCAAGCGTGACTGCTAATCATGTGGAATCATTTCAAATCGCTAATCGGGCCTAAATCAGTTATCGGTTTTCTCTGCCTAGAAATTCTCAATAGCAACCTGAAGTCAGCAAGTTGTCGGCGTTTCACCCTCGTTCCTCGGAGAGCAAGCAAAACCGTTGGTCCCGTGCCTGATATCTGTCCGATCGTGTCAGATTCCCGTCCAATCGGATAAGTATAGTGGGGAATTAGAGAGTGCGGATGTGCTTGAGCAATATTTTGGAGGAATGCATGGCTCTAGGGATATCGTCATACATTTTCTTCACATCCTCATCCGTTTAGTGCGTACCGATATGACCTTCAGAGAATACGGTTTGGTGATTTCGAGCATAAAAATCTTTCTTGGGTGTGTGAGTGTGTGTGTGTGTGTTTGTGTGAGAGAGAGAGGGAGGGAGAGTTTTGTAGTAAAGAACAAGCTGTCTGTGAATTTTTCAGGGATAATGAAGACTAATATAATTATAGATTCAATGCGAATTTTGTTTTTGAGATCATTGTTGCGTTATTTGTATTTTATAATTTTGTAGCCATAGAAAAGTGTGAACTTACCTTAATAAGTTCAAAGTAACATATTCCATAGAGGCGGGTTCACTCCTCCCTGATCTATCACGACTTTTAGTGTACAGGTTTGCTATGAATCAGAAACAAACGAAAGTCTTAATAATGGTTTGCGAATAGCTCTTATTCTAAAACTAATGTTAATCCATTCCTCGTTCCAAGTACCAGGGCGAATGCGTTAAGAGTGTACTGAAGCTGGCTTTTAAAATGTGTGTGGCTAAGATTTTAGTGGTTAACTGTATTTTTTTAATTACAAAACCGATTCTAGTGTGTATATTATTATATAATATATTGTATGTATTTCCAATTAATTAGTTTATGAGGATTTAAGTGCCCAAACACTCTCTTAGCCAGAGTACCTTAACATCAAATAATTAGACGCTAAGGTACATGTCGTAAGAATTCATGAGCAACTCAGAATTGCCTACATACCAGAAAGGGATTATGTAACTTTCTTTTTGGAAAATATATGAAAAAAAATTAAATATACGGTTACGCAATACGAATGTGCCACAAATTCTATAACTAGCTAATCACTGTCAGCTAATGATACTTTCTTCCATGCACGGAAAATTTTAGTGTAATTACGAATATTTTTTAAAATAATACATATACAATTAAGGAAACTAAAGGTGCCGATATTGTCAAACCTTTTAAAATTCAAGGGCATCGGAAAAGTCAGTAGACTTGAAGGGCGTTTCAAATTTATGGAAATTTATAATGTATTGCCCCCGATGTTTACAAAAAAACATTAAATTGCTTTGTTTAGTATTTGGCAAACAATGATGTCATCTTCTAAAATATATCTTTTGTGTTTACTTAACATTAAAAGGGTGATTTGTTCTCTTCTTCACCATACGAAACACAGCAGTATAAGCTCTTCCTCCATTGTTGAGGTGACCCATTCGTACAGCAGCACAATTCCAGCACGGCCTCACCATGTAAAAAATGTTATTACCTATGTATAAGTAAGATAAAGACTCTCTCTCATTTCTGAGAAGAGCAGAAGAGAATTCGCCGCATCGCTCCAAAGCGTGTACTCTCTCGTTTCTGAAAAGAGCAGAAGAGAATTCGCCACATTGCTCCAAACCGTGTACTCTCTCGTTACTGAGAAGAGCAGAAGAGAATTTGCCACATTGCTCCAAAGCGTGTACTCTCTCGTTTCTGAGAAGAGCAGAAGAGAATGCGCCACATTGCTCTAAAGCATGTACTCTCTCGTTTCCGAGAAGAGCAGAAGAGAATTCACCGCATTGCTTCAAAGCGTGTACTCTCTCGTTTCCGAGAAGAGCAGAAGAGAATTCACCGCATTGCTCCAAAGCGTGTACCTGGACTTCGATGTAGTCCGTCACCACTCGCCAAAAAAAGTGCGATGGACTAATTAACTTCATAATCCTCTAATAAGTGAGAAGAGACCTACGCCCAGCAGCGGAACGTGCATACATTTACTTTTTTTGCTCGTTGTAAATATATGTGTGTGTGTACGTTTTCTTCATTTTTTAGTATTCATAACAGATAGACATTTATAATTTTACTGTGTTTTTATGTATCTATACTACGCGACATTATTGTCAATTGTTAATTGATTTAAAAAATGTTATTAAATAAGTTATACATCAGGAGCGGTCCCATATAAATTTGGATAAAAAACCACACCTCATCATCATTTTCATTATTACAGCCCTTCAGAAGTTCACTGCTGAACATAGGCCTTCCCCAAGGAATGTCACAAAGTACGGTCCTGAGCCACCTGCATCCATTGACTTTCTGCATATCTGACCAGATCGTCTTTCCATCTGGTGGGGGGTCTACACTTCGCCAACCAGTATGAGGCTGCCACTTGAGAACTCTTTTTCCCCATGGGTTGTCGATTCTTCGAGCTATATGGCCGACCCGGTCGCACTTCAGCTTACTAATCCGTAGGGCTATGTCGGTCACTCTGGTTCTACTACGGATATCCCCATTTCTAAATTTATCACGGAGTGAAACTCCAAGCATAGCCCTCTGCATAACTTGCTGAGCAACTTTGAGCTTTCTCATACGGCCAGCAGTGGACCACATCTCAGATCCATAAGTCATCACTGGCAACACGCACTGGTTGTACAATCTCGTTTTCAAATTTATACCTGACGAAAAAATGTGTCTCAATTTCCCAAACGCAGCACTGTCGAATTGAATCCATCGACAAAACTCCACACCTAGGGGTGACAAAATAGGGAAAGATTGAGATTGTGATATTTATATTATTGCAAGAAACCGAGCAGGATTACTAATTTATTTAAAAAAAAGCCTGACTCTTTCACTCTTCTAATCGGAACGTAATATCGAGAAATTTCTTTCGGCAGCAAAATTAGGTCAAAGATGAGAACTTAAGCTGAAAAGAATCACCTCGTTAACCCAACTGGGAATATTTAGGTGATTCTGTAAAATGTTTGCCGTTTGGAAGCAGCATGTGACAATCCATCCATTATTTCGTCCCGGGAGTACCGTAAAAGGCGGCTATAAGATATGCTAGAAAGATCTCATGGCTTGCTATAGATGGTGGCATAAATATCGACGGTTACGTCAAACGTAAAATACCTTGATAAGTGACGGGCAGAAGCGTCAAAGGAGTAAGACGTCTAGTAGATAGAGAAATAGATAAAACATTTATTTCTTTCTTCGATCACACTCGTAAATTTGTTGAATAAACTAAGTACAAAGTAAAGTATTACTGTTTTTTTTATATTTACACTATTACTTCATATTAAGGATTTAATTGTGTTTAATTTTGTCTTCCGTTTGGCACGATCCTAACACACCTCTTTGGCCTCCTCCACATTCATATACCTACGCATACACGCTCGTCGGTTAAGGGTACTACTAATTTGGCCCATTTTCTATACTAATTTTTTTATATAATTCCATTCACTCCTGCAACATAAATTTGCAACTCTTTCCTCATTCATTCTTTCTACATGTCCAAAGTCTGTGGTCTCCTATCCTTCTGGGTGACAGGCGTGAGTGTAAGTGTAATATTATCTTTTTAGTCTGCGACGTTTCAGATGCTTTACAGCACTCATGGTTATGGGGAGACCTAGGGTATTTGATGTCACGATGTCATAGTTAGCCCGGTTACATTTAGCTTTTGAATATTATTTCTTGGTACGATCTACGCATTAAGTAAATAACCGTGAATACTGTAATTTTCAATCCGCGTGTCCGCTACAACGGGAGTGTCTAGTAGTAAGTACGTACAGCAGTACTTGTGCGAGCTCATGAATAATAATATAACTCTAAAGGTCCGCCTGTTCTTAACACATCATATCATTTTATCTTGCCACAACAAGCTACAGTTTAACAGCGTATTGCTTAACACCGCTAATCAACTGCTTTATCTACCCGTCGGTCACTACGCTTCGCTATGATGTAACGTCGTAGACAGCACTCACAAATATATGCCAAGGTTCCAACTGACACGTTTCGCTAACCGCGATAATGATATACGAGTAGAGAATTATATTGACAAATTCGAATCGAATTATTTGATTTGTACTTTTAAAAAGCGAGCTTGCGTAAACCATTGTGCTCGTATTGTAAAGGAAATGTGTAAAATAGGCGATTTAGAAATATATATATATATACTGGCTATATTTTACATAAGTCTTAACCCATTGAATATCTGGTGGTTAAAGATGTCAAAATAATTAATTATTACATCCATCCTGATATTACGGTGCCGACCGAAAGTTGTCGGCTATGAAGCATATAGTTAGAATCGGCCTTAACCATTAGGACGCCCCCAGTGAGAAAAGTTGCGATGCCAACCCTTTCTACTTAGTAAGCCAGTGCTTGACTTTAATCTCACCTGACGGGAAGTAGTGATATAGAGTAAATATCCAGTCGGTATAATATAGTCGTCCGATGGGGATGTCTAGACAGGGCAATCGTGCAATCGTGCGAGTGAGACCGGAAAGGGAAAAGGGGGAAAATTATTTGAAAGGTTAAGTTTTTGATTTTAACCTAACCTTACTGCCTGAAGAAAATTTATGGAAATTAATGCATTTAAGGTTTTCTCCATTCACGTAAAAAGTGAGGTTAGCTGTGTTGAGTGCAACAACGTTTTAGGGTGAAAGAAAAAAAAATAAAGTGACAGCATTTACCTAAAATTTGTCATAAATATATTACATGTGTCCTTTAACCGATGACAGACAAGGTAATTATCGTAACTCAACTTTTGAATAAACTGTGTCGAAAACTCACTTGTTTCTTGAATTATTTGCCTACTTATTTTGCTGTAAATTAATATTAATGAACTGATACCTACGATAAGGCGGTGTAAGTGCTCGTGGCACCACCTTGAAAATAATGTCCCGGGCCGACCCGGTTCGCGTCCCTAATGATGCCACAGCACATAGTGTTCCGTCTGCATCACTTCATATTCAATGAAACATTTACAAAATATAAGTTCATGGTTCTCCCACGAGACTTTATTAAGGTAGGAAGAAAGAATATAAACACATCAACAGAATCAAGGGACACCTTAATCCTAAATTATTTACGACTATATAGTATATATCTTTTTTTTGAGTAAAGAAAACAAAATTAAAAAATAACTATAAACAAGGTAAAGTCTACTTTGGTTTTACAGACTATATTATGAGCTGAAAGCCTAAGTTAAATATCCCAAGTTATATATTAAGTTTAGTAACAAGCGGAACCCATTAATTTTCTTTCGGTTTGTAATTTGTAATTGGCTCCCGCTACTAAACTTAATATTTAACTTAGGCTATGTTACTCAGGCTTTCAGCTCATAATATAGTCTGTTGAATCGAAATAGAGTTTACTTTGTTCATAGATTTTTTTAAATTTTGTTTTCTTTACTCAATCTTGTTTCGGTCTTTTTAGTGCATTAATTTTAAATTGTCTTTTTTTATAGAAGAGGAGGCACACGTAAGTGATTACTGCCGTCCATGAACAAACGCAACACCAGGGGAATTGCAGATGCGTTTCCGTCCTTTTAGAAAGGAGCTTTTTCCTGGAGGTCACTAAGTCGGTCGGTCGGTCGGTCGGGAAAAGTCGCCGGTGGTAAACAATTCCACAGAGAAGTTGTAAGAGGTAGAAAACTAGTAAAACGTATAGTAGTGGATCGTCAAGCATCCAGATGGTGAGGATGGTATTGAGAATTTTGACGTGATGTGCGTTCGTGAAATTTGGCGACTGGAACTAATCCGAACAATTCATCAGAACACTCCCCATGGTAGATACGATAGAAAAAGCAAAGTGATGTAACATCCCCACACAACGCTAGTTAATCGAATTGATCAGAAAGCACTCGGTCGTCGACGATTCGAATCTCTCTGTGCTGGATGCGGTAGTAGAAGGAGCTGGCACTGAGGTGTCCCGGTCCAGAGATGAGAACAGTGTTCCATGTGAGGCTGAACTTGCGCTTTGTAAAGTTGCAAGCGATGTGTCGGCATTAAATACTGTCTTGCTCTGCTGGGCACGCCAAGCTTTTTAGAGGCCAATTCGGCCTTCCGCTCCAAGTGACCACGAAACTGCACACTATTCGATATGTCGACGCTGAGGATTCTAATTCTAGCTTAGGCAGCAAGGGGAGTGCGTTCAAACTGAGGAGATACGACACGGGGGTTCTTTTTAGCGGTTAACGCGTAAACTTGTGCCTGCTGGGGATTGAATTGCACTAGATTTAGTCGCCCCCAATCCGAGACTTTGTTAAGCAAAGACTCGACTTCAGACACAAGTTTGTTCCGGTACTCGATGACGATTTCCCGAGCAATATTGGCAGCAGCACGGCCGACGTATATGGCATCACCAGTGCTGTCGTCTGCTTAGCAATGAATGTTATCAGTTTGCAACATATTATTGATATGCAGAAGAAACAGCGTTGGTGATTGCACGCAGCCTTGTGGAACACTAGCGTTAATAGGCTTGTAATCAGAGCATGCACCGTCTACTACGACCTTAATACTCTGATTAGCAAGAAAGCTAGTGATCCAATCGCACAATTTCTCGGGAAGCCCATGGGAAGAGAGCTTCGAAAGAAGCGCTTTGTGCCAGACCCGATCGAAGGCCTTTGCTATGTCCAAGCTACCGTCCAATGCCTACCCCTTTTTTCTCTACTGCCTCCGCTCATCTATAAGTAAGGTAGACCAGAGGATCACCAGCTGATTGACCACGACGGAAACCGTATTGATCTGGACTGATCAGCTGGTGATTCTCAAGGTACCTCATGAGCTAGCAGTTTACAGCAGACTCCATTATTTTAGAGATCAAGGAGGTGATGGTGATAGGCCTGTAGTTGGACGGGTCTGAGTGGTCGCCTTTTTTAGGGATCGGGTGAACCAAAGCTGCCTTTTTTTTGGGACTACGCCTTGGGAGTAGGAGCACCGGAAAAGACGCGTTAAAACCGGTGCCACCTCCGGAGACTACGTCCTCAGCGTAATGGGAGGGACTCCATCAGGTCCACTTGACTTACTGACGTCCAGCGAGAAGAGTGTCTTGTGAACTGAGCGCAACCGTGTTCCCCCCGTCATCGAGAGTCGAGTTGTACGCAAAGAGAGAGCCTACTAGATCGATTTTCTCCTTTGCGGCATGGGCCAGTGAGTTGTTCTGTCCGTGCAGAGATGGTAGAGATGACTGACAGAAATTTCCTTGGACAGCCTTGGGGATAGACCAGAATGCACGGGTTCCCGAGGGAAGGCGAACTAGCTTCTCGCCAATTTTGCCGATGAGCTCAGACCTTGGCCTGGAAATGACTCTTTTGAAGGACCTGGAGGCGGAATTATACTTTTTTTAAGAGCGCTGGTGTTTACATCTCGAGATGTTGATGCGTCGGTCCAGGCCCGGTAGTACTCCTGCTTATAGCGTGATGCTATTTTACAGGAGCGACCAAATCATGGCTGAGATCTGCCTCCGATGGGCATCACGGAGGATAGAATAAAACGTTCCGTACCCTTAAGTACCATATCAGTGACAGAATCAGCTAAAACGCTTGGATCGTCCGGCAAGAAGCACACCCGCCTCTAAGGGTAGGATGCAAAAAAAGACTGCATCCCATCCCAATTGGCTGACCTATAGTGCCAAATCGCGACGTTAATGTGACTGGCACCACACTCCGGACGACACAATGTTCCGACGAGCCTAAATGGGCGTCAACGGAAACCTAATATCCATCCGGATGAGAGGTCAGTATAAGTTCCAACAGAGAAGGTGTATTATCTTCCACATCTGGAATCCGCGTAGGCGCAGTAATCGGTTGTGTCAGACCATATGCCAAAGCAAAGTCATAAACAGATCTCCCCGTATGATCGGTTAAACGTGAACCGAGCCATTCGGTGTGGTGGGCATTAAAATCGCCAAGGACCACGATCTCTGCGGATGGGATCTGCTGTAGCACGGAATCTGTAGTCATTTGAACGTGGTCAAGGAGTCGGTCTGTTTCGTTAATACCGCTATGGGACTTATAGTGGCATCCGTAGACGCGGGGATTGTCGTTGCTGTCTACGCGCAGCCATAGGATGGACAGGTCTGTACTTTAAAGACTGCCAAGTCTGTCAACAATAGATGTCTTCTCTGACGCACAAAGGAATATTCTAATTTGTACCCCGGGTAGGAGAGATATGAAGTATTAGCCGGAGTGGACACCTGAGTCTCGGTTAAAAAGAGCAAGGCCGGCTTCGCCGTCTACAGATGGTAGTGGACAGCGTTAAAGTTGGAATAAAATCCTGATGTTGCAAAAATTCACGGATAGCGTGGCAGGGGTCGCCTTGGTGTTTTTGCTCCGCGTGCCCCGAGCAGTTTATGTCACGGAATGAGCAGTTTATGCAGTTTATGAGCGGAATTGCCCCCCCCCCCCCGGAATACGCGGAGCAGCTAGAGCACCCACGCTCAGGAAGAATGGGATAACTTGGTCGTGGATGCTCAGCGAGGGATTCTCCGTCACCAGGGGTGCTGGTACCCTCCTGGTGTAGATCTCTTAATTCCGCTGCCATGTTAAGGGATTCCCCCCCAGATTGGGCCTCCGGCCACCTGCACTCACCAAGCGAAACGCAGAGGTAACTCTCTACTTTACGCTGGTATTCTGTAAGATCGTGGTACCACCGCGATTTGAGCCGGCCCATCCGTGCGACAGCAAAAGCTGCCGCGTGGCTCTACTACTGCTAAAATTTGTTTGCAGTCGGGTTTTTGATTTTTTTTATTTTTTTTTATTTAAGACTTTTTAGTGTCTATTGTGTAAAGGTTTTTGACGATTTTTCAATAACTATGCGACTTAGAAAGCTTTTTTTCTGAAATAAACGGTGTTTATTTATGACATTTTTCTTCATTACTTCAAAGTATACGGTTAAAAATTTATTGAAAAAAATTTATTTGTTTCATTTTAAATGCGATCGGACGATGGATATTAATAACTATTGTTTTTTTCATATAATAGCACGTGGTCCGACACAAACATTCCACATTTTATAAACCAGTTATCAAAAACTTTGTAGACCAATTCATTATTTCTAATTAAATTTAACCGTACTACTTATATTCGATAGGTTTAGTTATTTTATTATTAACGTATTACTATTTTGCGCCAAAAATTCGCCATTTTTT
>DWHP01001836.1:0-15342 GCA_018247895.1 Parnassius honrathi | reverse complement strand
CTCCCTCTGTCGCCTCTTACGACACCCACGGGAAGATATGGGGTAGTGGATATTCTCAACCGCCACTACACGGCAACACTATGTATATGTATATTCAGAAAGTTTTTGTCTTTCATTGTATTTTGTGAAAATCATATAAAGCATCTGATCCATTGTTTTGGTCTCCGTGATTGTCTTTAGATGTTGTTTTATGATTAATTCTGAATTTCTGCACTAAGTGTACATATTTGTTGTACTATATAGTGTAGTTTTATTGCGGGTGTAAAAATCATAGTCGGAATTCATTGAACAATCACGTTAGTAATCTTCAATTTTGACACTATCGCCAGAGTTCTCAAACATGTTAACTTTACTATTATCACAATCATCTTCGTGAAACAATGAAAGGAGTTCATGACATTTTAAAGAATGACCTGTAGCAGGCTGTTCTCTTCGTTGAGTTTAAGAAACCAGAATATAAAGATCAATATCTCGGACCACATTAAATGTGGTGCGTATTATATTAACTTAAATGTTTTAGTGTGTACAGCAAAGGAGTGGAATAGTTTGCTGGCGTCTATCTTTCCGTTCGAATACAATCTGGGCGTCTTCACAAGGCAAGAGTGAATAGGCATTTGTTACGCTGAAACAGTGCGATTTACCATCTAAGATTGCATCAGAACTTACCAGGTGGGATTGTGGTCAATAATTGGCTTATAAAAAGTAAAAAAAAACATTAAAATAATTACTAAATTCATTTCGGAAATCAAAACAACAACTCATAACCGCAATAACTCGATGACAAATTGCGATTTAATATTTATAGCCATTTAAATCTTGTCTGTTTTTCCTTCAAATAGTTGCAATAAATTTACTTGTTATTATTAGAATTTGTAAGCTTAAAATTTAAAAAAATAAGATTTCTTGATATATCTGCAATAACTTTTACTTGTTGCGCTTATGACAAGTAAATACGTCCCAAATTAAAAAAAATGCGCTAATCATAAGTGCAATAACTGGACTTATTGCGGTAATATATAGAAATACCACAAAATATTATAGCTTACCACGCCATAACTCAAGTTATTTCGTTCATGATATGCAACTTACAAATGGTGTTATTAGATATTGCAGTTATGCTTAACAAAATAACCGAATCTACCGTTAATACAAAAAAGACGTCTAAGAAGAAATTATAGAGCTCATTTTCCTGATTACAGATATGTATTTAAGTCAATAAGCCCAAAAACTCGAGTTATTGCACTTATCGTAAGGACGGCAGAGTTGGATCTTAAATTTTACATAGTGTTCATCGATTGAGGGCTTAACTTAATAAAATTAAAGGAAATAACAATTGATACTTAAGTTATTATTCTTACTAAATGATCTCTGAGAACAGGATTGTATTTCGGAGTTACTATTCTGACTTTACACTACACTTGAAACTTTCAAAGTCTTACTACGAATTATTCTGTCATAGTTTAATTACTTTCTGAATTAATTTTTCGCATATTGAAAATAAGAATTCTTATTGTTTTGTCTGAAATTTTGAGTAAGATTGAGAGGTTATATGGGCAGCTGTACATGTCTTCGTTGGGGCCACACGCAAGTATGATTAACGATCCAAGAGCAAGTTCTATCTGACATTATTCCGATGATACAATAAACGGGCATCAGTTTAAGCGAGATTAGAATGGCTGTTCATCACCTTAATAACGGCAAGGCCCCAGGTGAAGACAAAATTACAACGGAGCTTCTGAAAGCTGGTGGATAACCGGTACTTAAAGTCTTTGAGAATCTCTTTAATTTCGTCCTACATGGAGGCACTACTCCGGAGGTATAGAGCAGAAGTGGGGTGGTATGTGACCGTCTACATCGGTTATCCTGGTCGGTTTCGTTACCAGCTGGGAAAGACCTAGCAAGATTGCAAAATTCCACGCTTCTCTTCCAGCATGGTCATGGAGCAACTAGTCGTGGTGACAGGCGTTAAAGTTCCTCAGAAAGACCAGCTGTGCAGTGGGATAATAATTTAGGGTCACAAGAACTGCCTCACTAAAGTGATTAAATAATCGAGTTGCCTCCTGGTCAATGATCGATAGACACAGGCATAAAGGATTTTATCAATACCTGTATCTACCATTACCCTGATTGTCTAAAACGTGGGGTCTTCAAAGTGACGGAGACGTTGGAAGCAGATGCCATTGCGGACGTCCATACAGATTTCGGATCGAAGATGAAATTTGTGCTCCAGTGAGAATAGGTACGCCGCATTCAATGGACGTGCAGTTTGGGTCTCCGTCAAGAAAAGTAGATGCGGCTTATCAGTCTCGAGATGGTGAATGACTGCGCTGAGATAAGAAGACTTGCAACCGCTGATTAGTCGTAATTTAAACATACTTAAAAATATTAAGGCACATATTAAGAGTTAAGAGTAAATAAGGATGGAGAGTGGCAGTTGAGCAAGGCATTGTATTAGCAACCAATCGCAACCAGACCAAACTTACTGCACTCACTGGGAACTTGATCTAGAGACTGCGGGAACGCCCGAACCATCGACAGAGATCGTCATCGGGTCCTCTCGCCCGGACGCTAACCGGCACGATGCAGTCACCCTGGGAGTTTTCGCTAGTTGACGGGGCAGTCTTTCATGAGTAGCTAATTCACTAATTGGTCCCCAATACCTGCGGTCGGCTAGTGGAACACCGTGCTTCGGATCCCGCAAGACTGCATTAGTGGGTGGTAACCGAAAAGCTAGCGCCGGAATTGGTGCTGCTTGTTTAACATTACCCGGGGGACACGTGTAGGGAGTCAGATTTCAAGTGTTCCCTACGGACGCGAGCAGCTTCATCCCCCAAAAAGGTTAAAACTGATATAAAATCAAAAAAGGTTAAAACTGTTAGGGGATGCATATTGATATTAACTTTCATAAATTCAAATTAATTTCTTTATTTGTGTTAAGTGTTAATAAATACTTCTCTATTTGCTTTAAGTAAACTGAAAATACTTGCGCTAGGAGTAATTTACAACAATAGTCAAATGGCAGATTTGAACTTACCGCTTTCTTAAGGTGCAGACTGCAAACTTAAGAAAGCGGTAAGTTCAAATCTGCCATTTGACTATTGTTGTAAATTACTCCTAGCGGAAGTATTTTCAGTTTACTTAAAGCAAATAGAGAAGTATTTATATTGTTAATAGTGCGCTAGTAGTTTGAAGTTTAAATTTGAAAGTAGGTTTAGTTAGATTGAATTTTGAAAGCCCACTTGAAAACACCTCTGTCAGGATCCCAAGTGTCTAAATCGACTGCTTTTAAAATTATATCTGTTAACGTCTGCGAGACTCTATGTACTTGACGCTTATATCAGATAATTAGAGAAATGAGTCCTTATAGCTCGCAGAACAACAGATGGGAAAACATAATTCGTCTCGTACCGGTAAGCAAATTGTACACTGGCCCCCCACTTCATCATTATCATCATTACAACCCTTCACAAGTCCACTGCTGGACATAGGCCTCCCTTCTGGAATGCCACAAAGCACGGTCTTAAGCCACCTGCATCTATCGACCTCTGGTCCCAGATCGTCACTCTATCTAGAGGGGAATCGCCCTACACTTCGCGTACCATACGAGAACCTTACGGTTGCCACTCGAGAACCTTTTTTCCCCATCGATTGTCGATTCTTCGAGCTATATGGCCGGCCCATTGCCACTTTAGCTTACTAATCCGTTGGGCTATGTTGGCTACTCTGGTTTTACTGGGGATATACTCATTTCTAAGTTTATACCCTCTCCATAGCTCGTTGAACCACCTTGAGCGTGTTCATACGGCCAGCAGTGAAGAACCACGTCTCGGTTCCATAAGTCATCACTGGCAACATGCTCAGGTTGTACAGTCCCGTTTTCCGGTTTTGAAGTATAGCTGACGAGAAGATGTGCTGTAATTTCTCAAATGCTGCCCAGCCGAGTTAGTTGTCGATTGACCTCTCGACCGAAGTTGGACTTACCTAGTCGGACTATTTGTCCCAGGTAAACATATTCGTCAACAACTTCGAGCTTGGTGCTTCCAACAACAACCGGCATAGGTGTGACATGGACGTTCCACATTATCTTTGTTTGTCCATTTTCATCTTAAGACCTCTCCATTGGGAGGCACTATTGAGGTGAGGGCATGGTACTTAGGCCCTCCAGCGATTCTGCCATTAGGACTATACCGTCGGAAAATCGAAAGTGAGTGATGTAATCGCCATTGATGTTAATACCGTATCCTTTCCAAACCAGTAGCTTGAAAACGTCTTTCAATACATCAATGAAGAGTTTCGGGGATATAACGTCACCCTGTTTTACACCTCTCTGCAGTTGGATAGGTTACGCACTCTGGTTCAGTACTCGTAAAAGCCATCGTAGCCCTACTGTACAAACACTTCAGTACTTCGATATACCGACAGTCAACTTGGCATCGCTGAAGGGACTGAAGTACGTACTCTGGTTCAGTACTCGTAAAGCCTTCGTAGCCCTACTGTACAAACACTTCAGTACTTCGATATACCGACAGTCAACTTGGCATCGCTAAAGGGACTGAAGCACCACCCAAGTTTCGACGGAATCAAAGGCTTTCTCATAGTACACATACGTCAGGCAAAGTGGCAGATTGTACTCTTTGGTCTTCTGTAAAATTTGTTGAAGGGTATGTATGTGGTCTATGGTACTAAAGTCTTTTCGGATACAGGCTTGTTCGAGAAGCTGAAAGTCATCGAGTCTGCGTGCGAGACGATTCGTAATGATTCTTGAAAACAGCACGTAGACGTGACTAAGAAGGGAAATCGGTCTGGAGTTCTACAAGAGAACGTTGTCACCTTTCTTGAAGAACAAGACCACCGCACTTCTGCTCCATGCCTCCGGAGTAGTGTCACTTTGGAGGACGGAATTAAACAGCTGAAGTACCGGCGGTTTTCCACTCGCTTTTAGAAGCTTCGCTGTAATTCCATTCTCGCCTGGGAACTTGCCGTTTTTAAGATGCTGGAGAACCATTCTAATCTCGCTCAGACTGACGTCCGGTATATAATTGGAATAGTCTCGGATAAAACTTGCTTTTGGATCGTTACTTACATTTGCGTGTGGTCGCAACGATGACGTGTACAGCTGCCCATGGAATCTTTCAATTTTACTCATAATATCTGATGCTCTAGAAACGATGCTGCCACACTCGGTCTTCGGCTTCTACACTTGGCTCTTTCTGGCAGACAGATCTCTGGCAGACTTTGAAGCCCTGCTTCCGCGCGATCGCATCTGCAATACGAGGTGTATTAAAGTTGCGTAAGTCCTGCCGCACGTATTATATCTGTCTGTTCAGTTGACTGTATGCTGTTAAATCTGCTGAAGACTGCAGCTTCATTTTCCGTCTTAACAGCCATAAGATTAAGAGTGATCGGAGTATTTTTGTATTCTTCTGCGGCGGGTCTTGCAGAACTTAAACCGACCGCACGGACAGTTTCCACGAGCTTTTCATTCATATCGTCCAATCCAAATCTAATGTATTGCAGCCTTCTAGGCACTAAAAGCGGTTTTGTAACTCGAGTCGAAAATTTTCGGGTCCCTGGATTAGCGCACGAGAGGGACGAAGCGTTGACTTCATTGGACGAGACCTCTCCAGTTTAACGTTTAGATTCAGTGTGCCTCTAACAATTTGGTGATCGCTGCTAGTTTTCACTCTCGCGATCACTTAGACATCACTGAACAGTTGGCGTTTGGTCGTCATAATGAAGCCAATTTAATTTTTTGTCGAACCGTCGGGACTCGATCAGGTCTAATTCCTATGGAGCCGCTTCTGGAAGAAAGAGTTCATCGTAAAGAGTCCCTTTTTCTCCGTGAAGTCGGCCAACTGCTGGCCCATTGGGGTCTGTTGCCCTATTTCAAATTTTCCTACCTTCAGCTTACCGCTTTCTCTTCTGCCTAGTTTTGCGTTGAAGTCTCCAATCAACACCGTATACTGGGTTTTGGAGGAATGCATAGCTCTAAAGATATCCTCACACATTTCCTCCATCTCCTCATCGGGATGTGCCGACGTTGGTGCGTAAACCTGTATGACCTTCAGCGAATACCGCTTGGTGATTCTGAGTATCAGGTACGCACCCCTCGTCGACACACTCCAAATTTTTACAACATTGTTGACGAGACACTTGTGGACGATAAATCCGACAACTCTTTGGGACAGATGGTCGCCCTCCCGGTGATAGAACAAGTAACCTGATTCGAGGATTACGGTGTCCGTCCCCTCTCTTCGGACTAAATATTCTTATAATATACCAGCGCAACTTGTTTAGCTCTTCTTCCAGCTCCAGGATCTTCTCGTCATTCTTCAGGGTGCGTGCGTTATATGTTGCCAGGTCGAGTTTTCCTAGGTGACAACCAAATCTCCAACAAATATTCTTCGTACCCCGTGCTCCGCAGTTACCATAGTCACCGCCTTAGCAAGGAATAACAGGGTTGTCGGGGCTGGAGGCGGTTTGTTTGTGTCGATGCTCATGTTTGCCACAATTGCTACGCTTGGCGAGCGGGTTTGCATTCGCAGTTTTTTATTGCATAATTTCTGCTGTCAATAAATTTTAAAAATTAATTTCTGTTATCAGGAAAATACTGCTGGCCATCTCCTGCCTGTCTCCCTCTGTCGCATTTTACGACACCTACGAGAAGATATGGGGTAGTAGATATTCTCAACCGCCACTAGATAGTGGCAATCTGATAAGACAGGAAGTCAATGGGATGTAGATGGTTTAGGACTGTGTTTTTACAGTGATGATGATTATACCTATTTCTGTCACCAAGCAGTGTCATGTGACCCAGTCTGAAGGACAGTATAATAACCGGCAGTGAATCATATCTTAGTCCTCAGAGGTAACATCACATCTGTACCCTTTGCTTGAAGTTTGTTGCAGGTGTCCATGGACTGCAGTGGCCACTTAACATCAGGTGGATTGTAAGTTTATTTGTAGTGTTTGTTTGTGTGTTTATTTGTAACTTCTATATTATAAAAAAATGATGTCTATGAAGTGTACTGAATTGTGGTAGCCAATAGATGTTATTAGAAACTTATATATTTAAGTAATTTTTCATATACCTAATCCGGCCATAAGTTCTGTTACAAATGAAATTTTTTTTTAATGAAGTTATGTAATATTACTCAAACCTATTTATTAAGTCTCAGCAAAAAATAAAAACAATATTTTATTAAATGCAAAGATTTAAATAGTTAGATGCGCCTTCACCTTGAAAACTGTGGCATTATTTTTGGATGTGTTCGTTTGCAAGACACTGACGCGCGCACACTAATGCAATAGTGTCATCTCTTATCATCTTACAGAAATTGTGTATACCAATTTCTCTGTCGCACAAATGAGCACTGATTGCGCATGAGTGAGCTCACTCATTTGAGAATGGAAACATTTCGGAGTGTACATACTATGGTAAGGGCGCATCTAACTATTTAAATCTTTGATTAAATGGCTATCTTTGGCTTTTATACAGGCCTTTAATCTGTCTAGCCACGAATCTATGGATTTATACACTTTTTGCATGGGACTGTTTCCATGGGAAATTTCGCCACTGCTTGCTCCAGTGATTTTTTAGTAGACTCAATGACGCCGTGTCGTTTAGAGCAAGCCATGTTGTCTAAAACTGACCATAATTTGTAGTCTAAAGGGTTGAGGTTTGGGCTAGGTGAGGGCCAGTCTTTAGCTCTTATAAAGTCCGGGACGTTGGTTTCAAGCCAGGCTTGGGTAGCTCGTGCCTCGTGACCAGGTGCAGAGTCCTGCTGGAAAGTCTACGGTACGTTTTTAAAAAGTGTATTGCTGAGAGGTTTCACAACACGGTTCAAGACTGTCTCTTGATATATTTTGGCTGATGTTTTCACTCCGTTTTCACAAAAATGTAGCTTTGTGACGCCTTGATAAGACACACCCCACCAAACCATCACTGACGCAGGACGATGACCACGTTGTACCTTTCCGACTACTTGAGCAGCTTCTTTAGAACTATGAGCGTACACTTTATCGTTTCGCTTATTGTTGTGGTGATCTTCAATCGTCAAACTTTAAAAAATAATGAACGCGTTCCAAATTCAAAATAATTAAAAAGTTGAAAAAAAAAGAAAAGTTTTTATGTAACGGAATTTATGGCCAGATTAGTTACATTACGAACTTTCATATTTTCAGATGGATGAGGATGAGATGCCTATTATTGTCTGTTTCACCTGTCATGCAAGACTCATTCGTTGCAGAAGATTACAACAACAGGCTATTGAGTCCAATGTGGTTCTGGAGCAGTTGCTTGCAGGAGGGTCCATGGTATTATCCTTACATCCATTACAATTTACAAAAGTCCACCGCTGAAGCTGTGGGGCCTCTCTTATAGATTGCTTTTGCCAAATTTCCACGCTTTGCAGGATGGTAACAAGAACTTATATTAATCGGAATTGTTATCGGGAAGATTAAGTTAGAGCCTATATACGTCCCACGCTGGGCACAGCCCTCCCCTCATTTCTGACGGGGTTTTAGGGCAACGAATAGTCCACCGCGCTGCCCTAAAAACCTAGCCTGCGTGTTGGCAAACTTCATATGTCTTCGAAATATTTTTAACTTCGCTATGAAAAAAAATATTTTTGAAATAAATTTAAACAGATGTAACGATCAATCTAATCAGCTCTTAAATTGCCGTCGATTTCTGCAAACGGCAACAAAATCGTTTGATGCGTTGAAGAGAAATCGTTATCGAAACATTTTGAATAAAGTACTTTTTTCAAATAACTTCGGAATTTCTCGGATCGTTTTGGGTATAATAAATTAACTATGAGTGCTTAAAAAACTGCGTTGAACGCCGTGAAGTTTGTCAAAATCGATTGATTTGTTCGTGAAATATTCAATTAAAAAAAATAAAAGAATATGTTTTTCAAAATTATGACGTTTTCGAACTCTTATCCAACTGTTTATGTTGTTATATACCTATTACTCCATTGTATATAAACGAAATATTATCTATTAGGTAATACCTATTACTAAAAAAAAAAATTGTACGGCATTCGTGAATCTGAATCGAAAAATTGTTGAGACTCGATTCTCGGGATGGATGAACTATCTACATTCTTATTTAAATTAATTCGGAGCCGTCACATTTGTCCGGTTTTTATTATTATTTGGATTTGTCAGAAAGTTGCAGCTGCCCATCTTCTGTTTAAGTTTTCCTTTCTCTCTTTTTACGACATCTACGGCGTGGTACGGAGGAGTATGGGTCCCCCTACGCCACCACTACACTGACTTATTTCTCTTATTTATAAAAAAATTGGTTTCAGTCAATACCAAAACCACACGAGGCTAGAGATGAGATTCAGTTCACACCAATTTGTCATATAGATATCAGCCCTGTTGAGTGTGATATAGAAAATGATTGTAGGGACGAAATTCTTAGCCTTCAATCTGTTAAAGTTGAGGAAGAGAATTTCGAAAATGAGAATGCCTACTTTGAAGTAAATGTGAATCATGAAACAGGTAAAATATACATATTTTGTGATATTATTAAAATAAGGTTCAGTTTACCTAATGGCGAGTGGTTACATGGACAAACTTGTGGACACAAAAAGACGTAATGTACTAAGTAAGTAAGCTTATTACCAAATTAAATATTTAACTTTACTGATTTGCCCTTGCCTAAATTCAAAGTGCATGTAAGAAACACTCTTATGGAGACGGTAAATTACAAATGAAGTTGAGTGAATTGTAGCCTTTTATGTTTTAAGTTAGCTGCAGACAGTCCATGAACTGCAGTACCCACTTACCATTAGATGGATCGGCTACATACCATAGAGTGGACTGTTAGTTTGTTTGTCATTTCATACAAAAAAACATGGAGAAAAAGTGCTCAAGGCATCCTTGAACTGGCAAGCAATTGCCTACTAAAATCAAGTTGTGGCAGAACATTCACTAAATGAGGTGAATGAATCATAATTCATCATTACAGGCCTTCACAAGTCCACTGCTAAACATAGGCCTCCCCCAAGGAATGCCAGAAATCACGGTTCTCAGCCACCTGCATCCATCGACTTCCTGCATGTCTTACCAAGTCCTCACTCCATCTAGTGGGGGGCCGCCCTACACGTCTATCGGTACGAGGCTGCTACTCGAGAACCTTTCCTACTCATTAGATGTTAAGATTATTAAACATGTAGCATTTTAATGAAAGTAGGTAGTAAGGCTCAGGCCCATAAGCTGTGTGATGAACTGGAATGATCTGTTTGCTTGAATAAAATATCAGATTTTTTTAAATATATTAAGTCAGAATCTGTCTTATTCTCGAGACTGCTGGAAAAGCAGAAGACTCGGAGATTGATACTTTTGGAAATAGACAAACGGATTCGGAGAACGACTTGCAACTGATTGCATTTGGTTCAATAAGTAAAGAGAAATAGAAGACTGTAGAATTAAATAAGGAGCACAAAAATAGTAAAAAAGATGACGACGATATAGCTAAAAGAATATATTTTATAAAACCTGTAAAAATAAATAAAAAAAACATCATTAATACGTACAAAATTTTGTTCTTTAGTTTTAGTATCTGGATGACCGAGCTTTCCTCGGTATTTTTTGTGGAAATCGTGTTTTGGAAATTATATTTAGATACAAATTACGTACTGATGATACATGAACAATATTTTTTGATCTTATTGACATAATAGAAAAAAACTGAACTGGTTATTTGAATAAAGAATCATGAGTACAATTCGTTTAATTTAAATGTTTGTGTTTTTAAAATACTAAAAGGGCTTGAAATAATAGATTTTCTCACAAAAGAAGGGAAATTGAAAAAAAGAAAAAAAAGTCGGACCAAAGACGGGACGCGAACCAGGATACCTCTATTTCGTGAAGGCGGGATATCCCACATGAGCTATTGCGATCATTAATACACTGCCAAAATTTACCTTCTTATATTGTAGCAGTTCCTAGCTAGATCGATTTATTGCCCCCGAAACCACCTGGACACTAAATTTTATGAAAATCGTTGGAGCCGTTTTCGAGATTCCGATTATATATATATACGAACAAACATTAAAACCAAAATGATTATTTGTGACCCAAGGTGTTATTAAGATAAAACAGGAAAGGGCATTGACTGAATTGTTGTTAGGGTTATTAACAAGTCTAAAGAAAGTTGTTGTAAGCACAGCTGCTAATCATGAGTGGTGCCAGGTTGCAGCTATGTTGCTTCAGGATGTTTTGTTCTACAGAGTGTTTGGAAGATGGGTACAAGGCCTGAAGGGGTTGATAACTTAATTTAGAACATAAACATATAACCTTTATACCGATAAAACGAGCCTCAATATAACAAATTCCTCAATTCAAACGAATTTTGCGCAATCCTCTAGTATTATGCGTAAAAGTTAATGCAAAACATTACAATTACATTACATTTATTAAAATCTCTTTATAACGAATCTTTAATCATTGCAAAATATAGATAGGAGGTATTATACCTCTATTTAACGAATATTTTCGAACGCCATTCGTATGATAGTTGCATTGATGTTTACTGCTACTTGCGGTGTTGCGTCTTGTGATGGATCTGCGGGTGTGCTGCACCTGATTCGACGCATCTGGTGCGGTGGTTGTTAGGTATAGTATATAGTATCCCTGTAAATTTCCCACCTTTGAATGATTAAAGGCAACTTGTAGATGAGTGAGACAAACATGATCGAAAATTCATATACTCAACATTAGCGACATAAACCCTTTTTGATGACTGAATTATTATTTTTTTTTATATCTGCCGTTGTATTGGTTGGTGACGCATATGTGTCGACCTCATGCTGCTAGATGGAGGAGACTCAAGGCTGCGGCCGCTCAACGTGGCCTCATTCCTTTGGTAGTGTGCGTGTCTTATGACGCGCTTGGCGATTAGAAGCCGTGCTGCCCATGCAATCGGCAAAAATAAAATAAATAAAATGATTGTATGCCATCAGCGGTTTTCGATTACATTAGTATATATTCATTCTTCTAAGGGACACCTAAAAGAACTAAATTCTAAGCGTCCTAACTAAGACAATCACGCCATAAATATAACAAACGGTCTATAACTCAACCTTTAGAAAGATCTTTGAGATGATCATTGTATAATGGCCTGGTCACGTATATTATAATTTATATATAAACATAAACACTCACGCCTGTCACCCAGAGTGATAGGCGTGAGTGTGATGCGTGAAGACTTCCATTTAGCACGATCCTGACATACATCTCTCGCTTCCTCCACATCCATATACCTGATTTATAATATTTTATATTTTACAGACGACTGTTACATATAGCAATAGAGGGTGGATTAGGGAGGAGAGCGTTACTACATTATGTTATTTTACTTAGCGCACCTTAGCTAATACATTTTTAACATCTTTTATATAATGTACTTTCTCAATGTAACGCCTGATTCTATAAAATGCTTTTTGGCTTGCTGCTGCCGCTGTCGAAGGCACCTCTGCCGTTTTTCAATATTCCGTCCGATTTCAGTCTACTTTTCGCTATGGTTTTATATTAAGGACGTGAATGTTTAAGAATACGATTTTTCATTAGGGATATTTCCTCATGTTTCTCACTACCTTTTTCCAATAGTGACATATAAGTGGAATAACGGTTTTTTTTATCTTTCATGCATGTCCTTTCATTGTTGCTCGGCTGGTTTGATTGGATTGTAAAGAAAAAAAATCTGGGACACTTGACCGTTTGCAGAGTTCTAGCAGGATACCATCGTCAAAAACGTCATCATTTTTGTTTTCTTTGGAAATCTTCAGACGTGATCTGAAAACATTAACAAATAACAACATCACAAAGCTATAATGAAGTTGTTGCGTTTTGTTCTTGTTATTTTTATGTTTATGTCATGTTCTCTTACTCCTTAGGTTTCGTTCTAAGCTCATGAAAGACAGCCTTACTGCACCGGATCCCTAAAACAGGTGATCGCTCGAGCCCGTCCAAATACAGACCTATCGCCATCACCTTCTTGTACTCGAAAATAACTGATTCTATTATTAACTGGTAGCTTAAGCGGTACCTTGAAGAGCATCAACTTATTAGTGACCATCAATGCGGTTTCCGTCGAGGTCGCTTAACTAATGATCTTCTTGTCTACCTAAGTCACCGATGGCTAGAGTGGAGGCAGTCAAGGCATCCGGTTTGTTTTGTTTGTTTGTTTCAAGGCGGCCGCTTAGTTTGTACATAGCGTAGGCCTTCGATCGGGTTTGGCTCAAAGAGCTTCTTTAGAAGCTTCCTTCTTGGGTCGTCATTTTCCTTACAAATCGGAGTTTTAAGATCATAGTCGACGATACATGCTCCGACTCAAAGCCTGTGAATGCTAATGCTGCGCAACGCTGCGTACTATCGCCTACCCTGTTCCTTCTGCATGTCAGCGACATGTTGCGTACTAGTAACTTTCATTGTTATGCAGACGGCAGCTCTGATGTTGATTTTTCTCGGGAACACATCTTCGAGTGCCGGAACAAACTTGTAACAAACGGATCCTTTTTGTCATGTCTCTTTATCAGGGTTTGGTACCGGGAGAAAAATAGAACATTCCGTATATTTAAAATGACGCGGTAACCATGTCCAACTTATTGGAAGAACACACACACACACGTGTGTGTGTGTGTGTGTGTGTGTGTGTGCACAACAAACAAACGATGAAATAATAAAACGATGTCAGTTAAACTGTACGCGAATTTCATTCTTTTTCTTTTTCTTGTGGTCTGATATCTGCGCATATCATCTGCTGGATGATTCGGATTTAGGTAAAGAACCTTTTCTTTGATATAAATCCGAACCTGCAATTATGATGAACCTGGTAGTCACTTCCACAACATGTTTTGGTTTATTGTTTCGATCATAGAACTAAAAAGCCCACAGTTGCGAAATATCTTTGTTGTTCGGTGATACAAAAATCACGATAAAACTGTATGTCGCACGGTTAGTGCGGAGAACCGGAGACCCCTTTCACTTTAAACGACTCATTCCATCTTAGTCCTCACGAGTGACAACGCATCTGCATTTGATGTAGATGCCAATGGGCACGGCATTCACTTAACACCAGATGGACTGTGCGCTCGTTTGGCAACCTTATTCTATAAAACATAGGTGTCGCAAGAATATAGTACGGAAGACCATTTCGGGACGCCCTACCTCTTAATTCATGTATACATTATTAGCCCGTAAAATCCAATGTCTGACATGGCTCCCTTCCATTGTAAGGAGGATTTGTCTTAGGGCTCTTGTACACGCTAAGAGATTTCACCGCGTCTACGGCAGATAAACCAATTCGTCATGTATACGGCAAGAATTTTGTCGGATCTAGCCACGAAAATTTTTCTTGTCTGCTTCAGACAAGATAAATAGAGACTTGTGAACGATGAGATTGTTTTCCGTCAGTCGTGTGTAGGGAATAGTGCACCAGTCAAGTTTGTTTGTAATGAATAAAATCATGTTAACTACGAAGCAAAAAATGATTATTGCATATTATATATATATAAAAAATTAAAAGTGCCCTTAATCGTCACACTTGGTAGAAAAGATGGACGATCGCATACCAAACACTTATGAACATATGGCGCTGGTCTGAACATTTTACCCTGGTGTAAATAAGATAGTACCTCCATCATTTGCGAGGCTCAGTGTTAGTTAGTTCTGTGTGGGATTCAAAACAGCGATTATTAGTTAATAGTTACTATACTATACTAATAATTAGTAACTATGTCATTATCATATGAATTTAGTTTCTCTACCATTACTCAAAAAACGAATATGAGAGACATTTTTCGCAGTAACTGGCTAAAATACTTTATATTTATAAATATTATTTAGTTGTTTTTTTTAAATTATTATTTGTGGCCTCATGGTGCGAAAGTAGGGGGTGGTATATTTTACGCCGCTACCACACGGCGAGGAGCTGAATCTGTTCTTTCCGCTTTGTCACTCGTTTATCACCATCTGGGCGACACGTGTAGGGAGGGCCTAAAGTTAGGTGCTCGAAGCCTACAGGTTAGGTGGTTGTAGTATAAATGGGTCGGATCGACCGAGCAGGATCACGCTCTCACAAAATACCAGCGTGAAATAACAACTCAATGCTGCTGTGTTCGAGACATTCCATCTTAGTCCTCAGGGCTGACAACGCGTCGGCAGTTTATTCTATATATCTATAGAGGATTCACGTAGATATCCATGGGCCTCAGCATCCACTTAACATCAGGTGGACTATGTTTGCTACCCTGAGTTGCTCGTTTTTCACCAATAAAAAAAAAAAACTAGCAACTCAGGGAGAAATTATGTGACAACGTAATACAT
>DWHP01001835.1:0-15342 GCA_018247895.1 Parnassius honrathi | reverse complement strand
ACCAATGGTAGACTGGTAGAGAATGCCTTTAGGCATTAAGTCCGCCATTTTGTACATTCTGTTATATGTGCAAATAATGCTTAAATAAATAAATAAAGTAATGATAGGTTCAGAAGGGCTAGAACCCAGAGCCGTAAAGTCAGTTAAAAAAATATGACCTCTAATGATACTATGAGTTTAAATTTGAGGTTAGTTTTGTGTGTTTGTGTGTTATTTGTTTGTTAGTACTAGTTGTTGTTTTCACATATTTACAAAAAAAAAATATCTAATTTTTATTACAGACATGTGCTAGTGAGATCGTTAATAAATTTAAGTTAAAAATGGTTTCAGCCATTCCAGATAGGTAATAATAATTATTTACATAATAATTGAAATTTATCTGCTCAAACTGTAATATTTGTCCAAATTGTAAATTTAAATTACAGGTGGTTGCAGTACAAAGCTTGCGGTAAAGTTATTGAAGGGACTAGAATTATATGTTTTAAAGTGCCTCTTAGAAGGGTACGTATCTTATTAGGAGTTATCTAAAGTATTTTGATTTGAAACAATTTTTTAAAATTTATTTAAATGAAAAACCTTGTCTGATAACGCAATAAGGCAAGTTTTGCTTGAGACTTGACTGATAGTGCCTCATCTATAATGTGTTCAGCTTACCATGTGTTTACATGTTGACAGTGATGACAGGAGTTTTGATTATTTATTAGTTATTTTTGAATTGGAAAGGTGGAGGGATCAAATTGCTGTCAAAAGTATTATCACGGGAAAATCCGACTAGCTCAAACAAGATTTTCCTATGTTAAATTAGTATTTTAGAGGTTGAACACTTAATTAACCAGATCTACTGTCACTGATAATACTGACATGATCAAGCATTACCCAAAGCCTTGAACTATCTTATGTAAAACTAGTGAGTCTTAGAAACAAATATTATGAACTAATATCATCTTTTTTATAGAATTGAATTGACAGTCAATCTTACAGCTCACTTGATGTTAAGTTGTTACTAAGTGCATGCAATGTTATTTGATGGCAGATTGTCAAAAAATATTTGTAAACTATTAATCACCATTTATACTCCTAAAAAAGCAAGAGATTTTCTTGACTCTTGGTCAAAATAACTTCTAATCAGTATTTTGTATGATTTATAGATTTTATTGATATATTTGTAAAAAATAGTTCATTCAGTGTTATTTAGTCAAAACTACTTTTGACAAATTTCTTTAACAGAATAGTTTTGACTGAAATATCTATGATGCTCATAGGAATGCTGGTTGCCCTCTTGCTGCATCACATGTCACCTTGTGTTTGCCTACTCCCTTTAGGCTCTATTTGCATTATGTCATTTGTCAGGTTCCCACATATTTCTGAAAAGAGTTAGATATATAACAATTTATATGTATAAAATTGTGGGCTATATATATTAAAATTGGCAATATTTTGAAATTGTTAACCGGCCATTTGTTAAAGGTTATTTATACAGTATGTGGATAATTGGGTAAATGACATCCTTAGTTTGAAATTGTCATAGAATGTCGGTATCAGGGGTATGAAATGACAATGCCCATGTATGCCCCAGAAATGCAGAAATAAGGTATATTAAAAGATTGCTCTAATAAATAAAAACTAGAATTATGTTGTTAATTTTAAATTATATGAAGCACTGGATAAAAAATAAAAAATAAGATGTTCTTGTTGACATTGCAGTATGTATCATCGTTTCAATTATTAATTTATGCTTTATTTATTGCAGTCTGGAATCATGTCCTTTGGCCCATGTATATGGGTCAAAAAAGTAATTGATTTGAATATCTATTATTATTTTACATTTGAATCATCAACAAGTTGAAAAAAGATCTAAATGATGTCTCCAGACACTCAAAATTTAAAAAAGTTCTTTGTGTTAGTGTATAAGTATATCTAGGCTTCAAATAAACAAATATGATTCAAGCAAAAACCTAATGAAGTAATGGCTCAAAAGACTTAGCTCCAAGTCCAAAACATTCCAAAAAACTAAAATGACTGTCGCTCATTCTTTCACTCTGTCTGTGCAGGGGGGTGAAACTTAGATTGGATGACGTCTCTTAAATGAGCGGGTCGTCTCGCTATACCAACTGTTAAAATCTGAAAAAACTCTTCTGCTTGATAAAAAAATCTACCCTGGCTTCATTTTATGGATATTGATAGTGTCGTTTTATTCGGTGACTTCGGCTTTTTTCTAATAAGGACTTGACTGTGTTTTGTGATTTGGACTTGTCGTTTGTGATACAAAATGTTGCGTTGCCTGAACTGCGGGTTACGCGTTCAGCGAATACAGAGGCATGTGGTTACAACTCTGCCTCAAGAGTTGCTAATAATCTTATCTATTTGGCTGAGAATTGAATATGTAAGTATCTTTATATATCTAAGTATCTTGTAAGTAGAGTATGCGTACACGATAACTTGAAACCTGAGTGCGAGACCTCGCTGTATAAAAAATAAAATATTATTTAATATAATCGAACTTCAGATCTTCATCGCAGACGCGTAAGATAACATATCTCTCTACTTAGTTAATCATTTTTTTATGGAATGTGACAACTAACTGACACCCATTGTTTTCTTTTCAGCTTCCTATGGAAGATGTGTTGTGTCATGCTTGTTATGTATTGATACAAAATGCTGATGTAAACACACCTAGGACATTAGGTCATACTAATGTCTGTGCTGGTTGTGGCTGTTCTTTGAATGAAGCTAGACTTCACTTTCTTGAAGAAAATAGACCACTTTATGAATATTTCCCTTGGATTAGATCAACACAGGTATTTACCTATTACTACTTATATTGAATATGGTTAATGGTAATGACACATACCATATTAGAAAATAATTCTTATAACTACCTATATCAGTGGAATAGTTTTTAAAATGAAATCATTTGATCCATTTTTTAAACATACCTTATACGTCAAAACTCCCTTGGTTTGGGGATTTTTTTGTTATCCAACTTAGTTATTTAAGGGATTGTGTATTTTATCATTTTCTTAAATTGCTTTATTTAACAATGATAATTATTTTCAGAATGGAAGAGATAGCTATGCAGTTTGTCATAATTGTTGGCGGCGAGCTAGCCGACAAGCTGCACAAGATTCTCAACGTGAAATCTCTATACCACAGTTGCCATCTGAACCTGCCCCTGCATCTGCCCCTGCCCCTCCACCTGCACCTGCCTGTCTGCCAGATCAAAGATCCATTGAATCGGCCCCTATCTATTTACCTCATTACAAGAGAGCTGCTAGTACATCACGACACTGCATTTATGCTGACTGTGGTAATGCATCCATGCATTTAATACCAACATTTATTAAAAAAATGTTAATTACAGAATACAACTTTTATGTGCCCCGGTTTGCACGTGTTTGCCAACACCATCTCTTTTCAAATATATGGCATGAATTACCAGAACAATCATGTACAATATCAAGTTTTACTATCAATCAATTAGAAGATTTAATTGATATTGCAAAACGAAACACTGTCACATTTGATTTTGAACATGTAGAAGAAATGCCCAACCACATATGTTATTATTGGACTGGTCTCGAAGTGACTGAATTTGTTATTTTATTTAATGAGTTACCTTTATTTAATCAGGTACCATCACCAAAAACTGCTTTGGCTATCTTTTTAATTAAAATGAGGACAGGGGACAGTAACAAGAGGTTGTCTTCTTTATTTAATATACCTCGATCAACAATGGAGAGGCACATGAACATTGTACGCTTATGTTTTATGGAACATTTTGTGCCATTGCATATTGGGTTGCAACATCTTACTAGACAAGATATCATAAGAAGAAATCTTAGTATTCCAAATGCTTTTTTTTGCAATCCAAATGACTTAGATCAAACAAGACCTGCAATCACAATATGTGATGGCACTTACATATATATTGAAAAAAGTTCCAATTATTTTTACCAAAAGGAAACTTATAGTTTGCATAAATATTTGAACCTGGTCAAACCATTTCTTTGTGTGTGTACAGACGGGCATATTATTGATGTGATAGGTCCATATGCTGCCACTCAGACGGATGCCGAAATTATGAAAGATTTATTTAGTGATGAAAATGGGCCCATGCGAACGTTTTACAGAGAGGGAGATGTATTTATACTTGACCGAGGATTCAGAGATGCAATCCCACTGTTGGAGGCCTGCAATTATAATGTGCAGAAGCCTGAGTCGTTAAATGAGGGAGAACACCAGTTAACAACTATACAAGCGAATAAAAGTCGATTAGTAACTTTATGTCGATGGGTTGTCGAAGTAGTTAACGGGCGTTTTAAAAGAGATTTCAAATTATTTCGCCAGGAGTTTTTTAATAGAGCTCATGCACATTTAATGAATGATTTTAAAATTGCAGCTGCACTAATTAATAGATTTCATCCTACAATTCAAGATCGGCCAGATGCTTCTCTTATAATAGAAAGGGCCATGAGGTATCAACATACTCCGAATTACTTGGCAGAATTTGTAAGCAATTATAATTTAAATAGGCGATCAGTCATGTTTAGACGCATCGATGGGAGCTTTCCTCAATTAAATATATTTCCCATATTTAGTTACTCTGATTTAATTCTTTTCGCTTTGGGTCCATATCAGGTCAAACAAGCACGATCGTATTATGGCGAGCATGTTCGACAAAATGGTTTATATGAAATAGAAGTATGTCCCGAACTGGAACACTCGGAAGAAATGGTTGCAGCCGTTGGAGGAAATAGACCGTACTTATTAAGGGGTCGAATTCAGTCGCGCCATGTTGGTCGCCGTAAATATTTTACATATATTTTAATCGATGCACAACCATCTGATAATAATTGCTTAGATGTAATATTAGGTTACTGTTGTAACTGTCTCGTAGGTAACAGAACAGTGGGATGCTGTTGCCACGTCATGGCCATAATATGGTATTTGGGTTGGGCTAGACATGAGACAAATATATCGAGACCAGCATCATATTTAGATAATATATTACTTGTTATTGAAGAATAAAACAATAAACACTTACCTGCTTATACTCTTTTTCATTTTCTTCGCAACCTGTATCATATCACCAGAAACCAATACAGCAACAAACCGATAATAGAAAAGGTAAACAACCTATTATTATATCTATAATATGTTTATAAAATAATTGTAAATAAGTACTTACTTAAAAGACTAATACAATTGTTCGATTTTATATTTTTGTCTTTGAGTCAAGCAGTTAATTGATGTCAATTAAATATAAAAACACATGAAAAGATAGTTTAATACAACCCATGCTATTTTATTGCTATGTGGTTTTTTTTCTTTCTTTTAAAAAAAAAACGTTACCCCCACACTACGATTTTCTCCTGTGACGTGGATGCAGTTTACAAACATAAATTGCACAAGGACAAACAACCAGACCCGGAACAATTACTTGTAGGCCATACAAATACTTGTTCCGTGCGGGATTCGAACCCGCGGCCCTTAGTGCTGTAATTCATTGCTAAGCCACTGCGCCACGAAGCCGTCAAAATATTGTTATACTGATATTAATGAATGAGTCGAGATAAAATGTTAGCTATGGCAGCTGGCGGTCATCCGGGAGCCTTTGTAGTAGTTGCATCGCTATGATATTGGGTTGTCTTCTGGCGACCATTTGGAAAAATTGATCATGTATCTGCGTAGTAACACGATATTCGTGTGCCGTTCAACCTCATCTCCAGTACTGCGATAACGTGATCACAACCTTGATATCACATTTTGGCTAGCAATATATATAATAGCGACATTTTGCAACGTGCCCAAAATTACGGAGCATAAAAATTTTCTCACCAATGCCGCGAAGAAATTGTGTACATTATTCAACTAACTTCATCTACTTGCACTCATAAACAGTTAACTTCGCAGTCACTACTCACCTACATCAGTGCCGCTATAAATTCTACAATTTTCAAGGACAGGCGGGCTTTGCTTTAGTACGTAGTGATCGTTCTCCTGTTCTTTAACCTTCATGGTTCGGTGTATGGAGTGTAGAAGTAAGGAATACCAACTCCCATAGGAGAATAGTTGAAAAAGTGTCCACCTGTAAGCAGTAAATAAGAGTTCAAAAACTCTTCACTACAGCGCTCGAGTAACTACGGGGTATGTTAAATCGCCGTAAAATACGTTGAGAGTCATTTCAAAAATAAAATTTTTAAAAGTAATAAAATAATTATTGTAAAAAGAAATATGGTGAAAGTGTGTGCAATAAAAAAAATTATAAAACGTTCTTAAAAATTGAGACTGTAGCTACAGTGGCGCCACCCTAATTTAACGCTTTACTACGGACACTTTTTTATACAGAGTCTGTACTCATTACCTCCACACTCCATAGATCGGTGCTTATTGGTGCTCATATGCATAATACCCCTATTACACTACCCTGAATCAGGCTTGCTACGCCCTGATTCAGAGTGGTGTAATAAGAGAAAGGGAGTAAGGGTCCTTAATTAGGGCGTCAAAGTGGACCTGGTCTACAGTGCCCTTCCATCGTGCAGTGTAATAACACTAAGGGAGTTAGGGCACTTATTCGATACGCGACTAGGGATGCAAACGATACATCAATTCTTTCAAACATTGATATATCGTTCATAAACATGGTCCATCATGAGCTATGTTTTATGAACGATGTTTTGTCGTCAAAAGTTACGATATAACCAACGATTTGAAGGTATAAAACGCCGTATGTTAAAAGTTGTGAACGATGATTATTACGAATTTTAAATAAATATTCGAAGCAAAATATGTCAAAGTTAGATAACGTCTAAATTTTTAAAGTTAGAAGGTTTGCGAGTATTTGGCAGAAATAACTCAGTCCCGAAAATTTTAATTACGAATCAACAAACAGGTGAATGATCTTTCAGCCGAAAATAAATATACTTGAACTTCAGAAGTACAATTATTGTCTTCTATCGGTAATTTCATTTTCGATGTAAACTTGTAGTTATTTTTATTGTGATAATTAATTAAGATAAGTTTACAAATATTGAAAATGGATTGAAATTGTTTTATTCATTTTGGACGGGACTGTGTTATGGCAAACACTGAACTTGGGTGCTATGGGTGAACTATGGGTTGAGCGCTGGTTTGATACAGGCATTAAGGTATCTTCATAGGGACTCTAGTGCTTGTGTCAGGATCAACGGGGTCTACTCTGACTGGTTTGGTATCCAAAAAGGTATCAGACAGGGCTGTGTAGCTTCCCCTTGGCTGTTCAACCTATTTATGGACTATTGTTTGCAAACTTTGAAAGATGAAGAATGTGGGTTAAGAATGGTCGAGTTAACCATCAAATGCCTTCTGTACGCCGATGATCAAGTCATATTTGCGTCATCGGTGGCTGAGTTGCAAATAATGGTTACATTAATGAACTGAGCATTAAAAGAAAGGGGAATGAAAGTCAACGCAAGTAAGATGAAAGTGATGGTTTTTGAAAGATAAGAAAGCAAAACGGTATGTGAAATAAAAATAGAACGTGTATTTGGAATGTTTATTTAGCAGGGATGATAAATATGATAAGGATATAAAACGACGAGTAAATGCAGGGAATAGAGTGAATGGGGCACTACACTCCATTATGAAGAATCAGAATATATCAAAAAGGCACGTATGGTAATTCATAATGCTGTGTACTTTCATGTACGGTGGTGAAAGTTGGGTGTGGCAGAAAAAACACGAAAGTAGAATAAATGCTGTAGAAATGCGGTCCTTCAGGAGTATGCTAGGGTTGAATTTGAGTGACAGGGTGAGAAATTGCGTGATAAGAGATAAATGTGGTATGCAAGATGATGTTGTGACCAGGTGAAAGGAATGCTTCGGTGGTTTGGTCATGTAGAAAGAATGAATAAAGAGAGAGTGATAAAGCAAACTTATACAGCCGATGTGAACGGCAGAGTCGAAAAGGGGTGCCCTAGAAGAAAGTTTATCGACCAAATTGGCGATATTTTGAAAATGGGCCACAATATAAGTGCGTAGATATATGGATGTAAAGGGGGCGAAAGAGGTATGTCAGGATCGTGCCAAATGGAAGTCCGTAGTGTTTGCCTACCCCTCTAGGTGACAGGCGTGAGTGTTTATGTCTTATATGTTATTATTGTTTTCTGATAATTATTCGATAAATTCAAATGTGTAAAAATAAATAGTGTAAAATTTCCTAAAATAACATAAATATAATGTTTGATTAGTATACTACTTTGTTTCATTTCCGTTCAAAATGATTATTTATTCTTTATGTATGTATATTTAAATGATGATAAAAACATCGAAAAATTCGATATATCGTACAAAAGCTTTAATGATATTAATGAGCAATGTTGCATCATATAGATGTACTGTTACTTGGAAAAATTACGACTCGAGTTAACTCAAGTTCAAATTCACACAACTCGAAGTAAACTCGAATTACACAACTAGAGTTAGCAGGGCGAAACAAAGTAAATGATTTTTTACAATTACTTTAAAAATATCGATTCAATATCGGGGTAGTGTACCTGATTCAGGGTGGTATAATAGGGACATTACAGTTCCTAGCGCGGCCGAGTAAAAGTCTAATGAGCGCATACGAGTAAAAATGTGATCTATGCAGCTGCGAGTTGTTTGAGTACCGCGTATTTCAATTATTGTGTAATCGGATATTGCACTTGTTTGGTCACACTAATGGTGGTACTACTAATGAAGCAGTCTCGGATTTTGTCACATATTTTTAAGTCTATGTTAACGTCGCCTAAGAAATAAGTGTCACGTAGTTGAAACATAGAATTGGATAGTAGGCTACTTATTTCCTTTAAAAAAAAGGTGCTTACTTTCATTTGGTAATTTATAAAAAGCACATATGTAAGCGGAGTACTTGTATCTTTCTTTATAGAATAAGGGTAACAAACGAGCACACAGTCCACCTGATAGTAAGTGGATGCTATGTCTCATAAACATCTACATTTATCCTCAATTAAGAATCAAAACGCAGATGCGTTGTCACCCATGAGGACTATGATGGAATGCCTCGTTTCCAGTAAACAATGGTGTTCGAATCTCTACACTCACCATACGAAACACAGTAGTATTCAGCTGTTATTTCAATTACGTAATATTTTACAGAGATATACCGTTATTATTTTTATGTTATAACATCACGTTCGTAACAATTTTACAAACAAAAATGGAATCTACATAAACCATTGTGAAACTCTATTATTAATCGAAACAAAAACATTTTATTACTTTGGAAATTGTCTCTTAATTAAAAGCAGTCCTAAATAAAAATTTGGAAGAATTTGAAATACTTTCATAGTATTTTCAACTCCTAGTTATTATTTACATATTATAGATTAGACAAAAAACAGATAAATCAATATTATTTTTATTCTAACTTTCGTAACCGTGCGTTCGTCACGTGGTTTTGATTTACTTAGTAATTTTTCAAGCAGATAAAAAATGCTTGTGCATTTTACTTTACTAAAAGCCATATATCTGTAAAATGAAGTTCGAGGTTTTATTTTAAGAAAAATCCTACTTTCGTTTACTGACGATTTCCTTCTCTTGCAATTTCTTAAACACAAATTTCCACGGGTCTTCTTGAACAACCCTTTCCATTGTCACGCCAAACACTTCACGTTAATGTTAAATAAATCAAAACACTAATTCTTTTGTGCTTAAAATAACTCTTACAACAGAGCTTGTTACAAATCCTACAATTCTGTGCCGTATCAATTTTCAGGCAGTACATTCCGCGCGGTGTCGGTGACTGTCTGATGGACTGCATGCGCTCGTCGGCTTTGTTTGCTTGAGGTTTATTACCTCCTCCAGTTTTTCGGAGTTTCAAGGAAATTTTAAAAAATACATATCCACTGTCACTTTTTGTCTTATGATGTTTTATAGTTTTATACAATAATATCAAAGCCTCTATATATCATGAAAACAATTCTTTCACGTAGTAAAATACATAATATATAATATATTTTACGTTTCCTAGCATATTTGGTTAGTAGTATATTTAGGTATTTTAATAGAATCCAAATGTACAGTATTTGGGTTCTAATAAAATTAATGTCAATTTTAATAAAAAAATAAAAATAGTATTTGACATAATCCTTCATTCATTTTATTCTTATTATTAATTTTTAAGTGTACTTTATAGTCATTAAACTAAATTAAACAAAAAACTTAAGTAGACTAAACGTACTGAACCAAAACAATAACCGCAACGTAAAACTTGGGTAATTCATTGAATCATTTAAAACAATATACATATAATGATAACTTTATTCAGGGCTGTACCAGTTCACACCGCAAAGCTAGTGTACACAATGTGCATTAATAATTATGAGTATTTACCGCATGGGTTTTGCAGTTTGGGTTTAGATACAGCGCACTAAAACGGAAATACAATTTTATTACGCTTTACAAAACATTGAAACGTTTATTAATTGTTTCCTTGACTGTTATGTACTCCTTTCTTTATACAACTAATAACTAAAAAAATGTTATATCCAATTCAGTACAAAATCTTTAAAAACATTCAAAGGTATTTCAAAGTTTTAAGAACGTAAAATTATTTGCTCAAGTATTAACGAGTGACGTCAATAGTTACTTTTTAAGTGGCAATGAAATTAAATGTCCTCTCTCTACCACCGAGCAGCCGAGAGCATTCCACCTTAGTCCTCAAAGGTAACAACGCATCCGTAGCCTCTTGTCTTATTATTTAGATTTCTGTGGTAGCTTCCTTCGCTTAAAGTTGACGATGGCAGTTATCCGTGGGATGTAGTAGCTAATGATCATCAGGCGTACAGTCCGTAAGTTCTTTTGTCTATTCACTTTAAGCGTCTGATTACCAATATATCTTAATGTCTTTGCTTACGGTGTCTTCGTATGACGGGTCGTCCTATTCCCTATAAATGATCGAGGAGGGCGATGGCTGTCACATGCGTCATACTTGTGATCAGGTGCTGCTTGTACTGGTCCGCATATTTACCTTTGATTTTTTTATATACTCGTATATCCATAATAATTTTAATTTCTTACGTCGAAAAATAGAGAGATTTCATTTCAGTTCCACCATTTTTTTTTCAAATCCATTTTGTCACCAACCTCCATATAACAACCATAACATCTAAATAATCAGGCAGAATTAATTCTGGAGTATCACAGAACACGAAACTGCTGCAGGGAATCTGCGCGCCGTCGCGGGGCGATCATTGATCTGTATGCTGCATGTTATGCCGTAGGTAAATAAGATTCGATTATAGGTCACAACAAAGTTGAAAAGGTCGAGATAGCTGATTTCAGTTATTTTGATAGTCGTTACATAACATCGAATGGAATTTTACTATCAAGGACTGACTCAGATGCTACGAGCATAATTTGAGTCATGTGAGCAATTATAGATAAGAATAATTAAAGAGAAATAATTACCTCATTATAACACTTGAAATTGATGCTAAGATATAGGGTATCAAAGAAATAATGGCCCGGCTTCAGAACATAGTTATGCGATTTTTTAATGGCAGACTTTTTTTAAAAGAAGTTGTTTGAAAGAATGACGATCTGGTGGGACATGAAAGAAACGGATACAGCGCAGGTAGCTCAAGACCACGAGTGATGACACTCGTGGTCTTGAGCCACCTGCATCCATTCCTTGAGGGAGGCCCATATTCAGTTAAACAATGGAACACTGGCAGTAGCGGCAATGACGATAATCATGATCCTTTTAGTGATAAGAGTGGAACAAAGCCTCATCTTCAAAATGTTCGTGCATCTGTCGTGTAGCAGGCACTCTCAGACTTCCGTGTCTTTGATTTCAAAACCCTTAGCATTGTTTAGTATAGAAAGTGAAAACTACAAAACTAATTTTCTGATTAATATTTTTTTTATTGGCCACAAATCACAAAACTTATCAGCAAAGAAATTACGTCTTTTACTATAAAATAACAATAAGTTATTGAACGAATAGACTTCATATTAACTATTGTTGAACTAAAATTAAAATGATCTTGATTTTGTACATAAAATGCGATTTTTTTAAAATGTTTAATACTAAATGGAACCTCCTTCCGCTGATTTCCAAATTTATGAAATATATTTCAAATCGTACTGAAAAACATAAAGTGATTCGTAAGTTCGATCAAAATATAAAGAGGAATAATGATTACGAATTAATAATAGCGCTAATGAGATCAATTAAAAATATATGCAATATTTATTATCATAGTAAAAAAAATTAACTTAAATTTAAATTATCATACAGTCCTACTCCCCGCGGTATAGTGCTAAAACACTGGCAGCGTTTCCTCGCTGAATAGCTGGCTATACTTGGACTTTGAACGAGAAAAGAACCAGCCCTCTCATCACGAGCAGCGATGACCAGTCGCGGATAGAGTTCCTTTAAGAACTTCACCGCACGTTAACCTCACGGACTGATAGTCTCTACAGCTCTGTATCAGAGACTAATATTCGCGCCACTTACTTAGCTCGGCTGCCTCTGATGCTGCCCCGGTTCTGAACCGAGAGAGAGACTGAAAAACAAATTTATTAATAACAGGTCAATTAGTAGATTAGCTACTTACTTCCACCATTGCAGGATTTTAAAATTATATGTATACGTATAAGATACGTTAGCATCCCGATTGTCTGTTTGTGACACATTGGTCATTGTTATGTTAAATAGATATTGTAATTACGCTTTGGCAAACTTTGAAGGCCATATTCAAATATGTAGTTTCTTATATATTAAACGTGTGTACGTAACTACATAAGGGTTAACATATAGCAGGTACTAAAAAGTTCCATAAACTGAAAGGATTATTGGAAAAACTTTTAAATAAAAGGAAATTTTAACAGTTTTAAATAATTTAATGACATAATAATAATATTAACGTCCCCCAAACCGAATTTTGATCATGGCGGTCAACCTCAACGGAGACTAGGCATCGGCACAACACAGGATTACAGTGCTCAAATGTATGCGTACGCACAGGTGCACTCTCTATTCCCACATTCTCATAATCCGACGGAACCGTAAGCCGACACGATCGCAGAAAAATCAGGTACAGGATCAACAGCTTTACGTGCTTTCCGAGGCACGGGGGTGAGACACCGTCAACTTTCCGACCCGAAATTCGAACCCGGGAACTTATGATCAGCAGTCGCATTAGACCACTAGACCAACGAGGCAATTTGTTAATGACAATTAAGTAATGACATAATTAGTTAAGAAATAACAGATTTTAAAATATACACATAAAAAGCCATATTTTTTAGAATCCACTATCCCGTGTCATGCGGTGGGTGTCGTAAGAGCCGACAGACGGACTGAAGCAGGAGATGCACAGCAGCATCATTTTGATACCATCTCAAAATAATTAAAAAACTGCCAAACCTGCCTAGCCAGCTATGTCGACCATTTCCCCTATGAGGTAATCACAGTACTTCAAGCCATTCGAACTAAACTTTTTGCTTAGTCTCGTAACGTGCACAGCAAAGGAGTGGAATAATTTGCCGGTGTCGTGTCTCTCCGTCCAGTCACAAACGTAGTGGCTTCAAAGTAAAAGCAGATAAGATTTTGTTACTCTTCACCACATTTATCACCAGTTTAAAACATATGTCATGAACTGATAAATAAAATAATAAGTAAAATACCAGGAGTTACACTTAAAGAAAAACCTGGCATATCCCCCATATGCCCTTAATAATACCCATATCTTAAAATGCTTTGTCACCTGCTATAACTAAGAGGATTCCAAAAAGTTCGTATCCATTTCCCTTCGCTCTGTTATTCGATATCTATATGTTTCGCTAGCGATTTTTAATTTTCATTCCTTCCCTCTCATAGCCCGATGGAACGGCTATTCAACATGACCAAAGAGAAATCAGGTGCAGACCAACGACTTCACATGCTTACTGAGGCTCGGGGTGAAACGCCGCAAACTTCTTGACTCCGGGCTGCTACCAAGAATTTCTTAAAAGAAAAACTCAATAACTAATTTTTGGCCCGACCCAGTATTCGAACTCGGGACCTCATGATAAAGAGTCGCGTTTACGACCACTAGACCAACGAAGCAATCAGCATAGCGCGTGATGTCCTCCAGACCGAATTTCGGCCACGGCGGCCTGCCTCAACGGAGGCTAGCCCACGGCGCGGGACAGGATTATAGTGCCCAAGTGTATGCGCAAGTACAGGTGCACTCTCTGTTCCCTCACTCTCATAATCCAATGGGACGGTAAACCGACACGACCGGAGAGAGATCAGGCGTAGGACCAACAGCTTTACGTACTTTCCGAGGCACGTGGGTGAGACACCGCCAACTTCCTAACTCCGAGCAGCTACTGAAAATTTCTTGACAGAAAAACTCAACAATTGATTATTTGGTCCAACCCGGGACTTGAACGCAGGACCTCATGATCAGCAGTCGCACTACTCACACGGTCGTACTACTACAACCGCTACACCAATGAGGCAGTCAAATAGCGTAGCGTGTATATATATTATAAAGCATGTAAATATATTGTATTTATAGTGTGCTTATATCATAATTTTTAATTACTTTATACAGGACCGTAAATTAATAATATCCTAGTTTAGCTCAACTAGATACTATATCTAAGTCATCGAAAGATTACTAAGAGATAGTATCTACCATGAGAACATTAGTGATCTCGTATTTTAGTAAAACAACAAATTAAGTTAATGCTCTGATCAACATTGAGTAATAATTGTTTACAAAATACAATGAATTAGGTCATAAAAAATCCGTGTTAAAAATAAGTAAAATAACCTAAAAAGTAAGTGTAACAAAATTTCTGAAGACAATATCGAATGTGTTAGAGGTAAGAAATTCCACAAGCGTACGGCTGTGAGGGAAGGTAATAGCTGAACTTAACACTAGCACAGATCTTACGACGCGACGCGCGACGAGAAAGTTTGATCGACGGGATCACTAACATCATCATCATCACTCATTACAGTCTGTAAAAATTTTCATATTATTTTATTATTACGCACCTGCAATTCCCCCGATGTTGCGGTTGTCCATGGGCGGCGGTAGTCACTTAACATCAGGTGAACCGCATGCTCGTTTTCTCCCTCTTCTATATAAAAAAAACCATGTCCAGCAGCGAATTAAAGATGAGCTAATGAAGAGAAAAAAAACCATTATAGGGTAGATTCGCCGTTAAATTATTTATTGTAACTAATGGGTCCGCCAAATAACTTTTTTTTTTTAAAAATGACATTAAAAAAAACTACTAAATATTTTTTCAAATTTCTTTTTTTATTTGAAAGTACAATCCTTCCGGTTAATGATGGAA
>DWHP01001834.1:0-15342 GCA_018247895.1 Parnassius honrathi | reverse complement strand
TATATATATATATATATAATATGGCACGTGAATCAGTAAAAACTGATCCACGCGCCATAATAAAATTATCTATATTATCTATTACAAAGATCGCCTACCTTCCTTCAACAATCGCACGACCTATCAAATATTAACTAAATACTTTAAAAGATTGAACTATTTGTTTATTATTAATGAAATGAGGGAAACGCCTGGGTCTTAACTTCCACGAAATTTTAGAAATAAAGGTCAAGTTTTAAAAATAATTTAAAATGAAACGGGATCAAATACGTTTTTATAGAAGAGAGGGCAAACGAGCATACGGCTCTACTGATGGTAATTGATTACCGCCGCCCATGAACAACTGCAAAACCAGGGGAATAGCAAATACGTTGCCGGCCTTTTAAAAAGGAGTAAGCTCTTAAACGCTGGTAGCTCTAAACGTAAAACCCCCCGACCCTCGTAAATATCCGATGCAGTCGCATGCGTCCGGCAAATCACGAGCGTTCGTATGCGACCGTACCCACCCACAGCACTTTAAACCCTTAAAACTTATATTTATATACTACTTTTCTATGAAGAACTTTGCCATTATAAAATCTATGCAAATTCCTCTATATAAAAGTCAGTTTTACTTCATTACAAAAAGCCTATTGTATTTTGATAACAAAAACAAAACGTACCAGGCGAATGTCGGCAGCGTGAAAATCACAATTATTTCAATATATATTACTCGAAGTTATTTACGTGAAAAGTTAAATTATATTCACACAAAAACTTTAAATAAAATTTAATAATAAAACACTATACTAAAACACAAGAAAATCCAAAAATCAACATAATAACATTGATGCGAAAATGGCGTACGAAATGAACGTAGATTATAAATAATTATCCATAGGATAACTTGACGTTTTATTGCATTAGATGATAGAAAATTTCATATTGATTCTATAATGCCAAACTTCTTCATAGAAAAGCAGTCTCTAAATATAAGTTTTAATGGTTGAAAGTGCTGTAGGTGGATGTGGTCGGATCCGACCACTTGGAATTTGACGGAATATCGCCGTGGCCGGATCCGACCGCGCGCATACTGAGAGGTTAATGCAGAAACACGACAGTAATAAGCTACTATTTTACGCTTATATTTTGTGAAAGCGCGGTCCTGCTTCGGTCGAGCCGACCCATTCGTGCTAAAACTATAATAACAATCAAATGAAGAAGGCGGTGCTCCTCGATACCGCCCGCATCGTCCGTCGGTTTCCTTCCCTTTCCCCCTAACCCTCGGCCGTTTGGTCTCTCCTGCCGAGGGCTTCCATCTGGTTGGGCTTTTATTTATTTATATATTATTTATTGATTTTTGTTACTATATTAAATATATATTTATGTATATTTCTCATTTCCTTTTATATATTTATTCAGCCCAACCAGATGAGAATACTCTATGAATACCTCATAATAATTTCATTGTTGGATTAATTCCAGCCCCCAAATTTCACGAACGCACATTGCGACAAAACTCACGATACCATTCACACCAGCTGGATGCTTGACGGTCCACCACTGTACTTTTTCACTAGGAGTTTTCTTGCGCGTACGACCTCTCTGTGGAATAGTTTATCATCGGCAATTTTTCCGGACCGATATGACCTAGGGACCTTCAAGAAAAGAGCTTACTCCTTTCTAAAGGGCCGGCTGGTGTTGCGGATGTTCATAGGCGGCGGTAGTCACTTAATATCAGGTGAACCGTATGCTCGTTTGCCCCCTCATCTATAAAAATAAAACTTACCATCAGGTGAGCCGCATGCTCGTTAGCCCCATACACTATAAAAAATCTTTTTCTTTAAAATTCCCAAATGAATAGATAATGGATAAATAAATAATACGACGTTACAAGGCGGCCTACGTACAGCGGGGTCGAGCTTCAATAAGCACCACAAGTCCAAAACGCCCAACTCTTCGCCGCAGTCCAGCGCTTCCACTGAGGATTGCCTGCTGACCATCTCCTCTCCTCCCACTTGCAGCTGTGTATTTAATTCGCGTTACGGCACCTCCCAGGAGAATCTATGTCGTTACAGCCTACTAAATTCTACTGCTGAACATGGATTGTCTCATAGATGAGATATGTACCATAGTTGCCATTTTGAGTTCTCTGTCGTCTCTCCTACGATACTCAGGGGATGACCCGGGCTAGGGCTTTCCCCTACGCCGGCACCACACGGGAAGCAAGTACATATTTTTTTTTATCTTAACGGTCAGCCAC
Organism: Parnassius honrathi; assembly: GCA_018247895.1. Lineage (NCBI taxonomy): Eukaryota > Metazoa > Arthropoda > Insecta > Lepidoptera > Papilionidae > Parnassius > Parnassius honrathi. The sequence goes on along the minus strand of DWHP01001834.1, from coordinate 13,100 downwards.
CGCAGTCTACTTCACCTGAGGTTGCCTCGTGTAGAGACGAAACACGTGTCGTATTGCCAACGGCGGTGTTCCTAGTGTAGTAATGTTGAGAGTACGCAATTGGGGTAGGGCGGCAAATGCTCTTTAAACTAGGTGAGACACATCATTTTATTTTATGAGGTACTATTTTTTTAATCCTCAATATAATGGATTTCTGCCTGTAAGTAAAGTTACGTCTGATTCTATTAATAATACAATTTTATTTAGTTTTGGACTTGGATATAATGCCATAGTTCCCATATTTAGAAAAGGGTTGGCAACCGCAGTTGTGTCATCAATCATGTCTAACGTCGACGTATCATTTATAATTTTAGTTGTTAGGAACACTACGCTGAAGTTGTTGATGAGTATTTGTACCTGGTACTCCCAGATACAAATCCATCCCGTGCTGAGATATATGCACCTGGTATCTTATGAGGCATTTGTGTCAGAAAAAAACTAATTTTCTTCTTTCTTCGATGGACGACGGTATAATCTAATCTACCGTTTTCGTCATACGTAAAATACCCGGCGACTGCTGCTTGGTAGTAACGTCGAAGTTGCGAATCATCTGGTATTGCGATTGTCAATCCGGCCAGCCGAGCACGCCGACTGAGACTAATCCAGTCTGTAACGGGGGATACCCAGATACGGCAGTAAAAGTTTAGAGGCTGCAAAACAATATGCAGAATAAAATAACATGTTGTCTAAAAAGGTTACGATTGATGCTGGTATTCTGTTACAGTTCTTGAATATTAAATAAAACTTCATTAGCAGTTATTAACTGTATATTGTTGTGGTACACAAAGTAATACAGTACAAATTATTGCAAATCAACAGCTAAAAGTACGTTTTAAAATAAATTGCGTGAGTAAACGCAATTTATTTTAAAACGTACTGTACCACAGACTATTAAAAAGACACTTTGTGCTTTGACAATTTGGCGTTTCGTCACAAGATTTCAAAATAACATTAGTACTACGTACCAGTGCTAACGACATGTCCACTTGACGATTGGCGTGCTTGAACACTTCCCGTAGTGGTAGTGCACAGCTTGCGAAGACTTCGCTCGGATTATTGAGTTCACAAATTTCTATAGCCATTTCTTCCTATGAATTGTAGGCGAATTTTAAAATATACTGCATGACTATATATCAGCGTATGATGACACTGTAAATCCACTAAACTAACCCCCATTACATCCTATAGCTCACACATTTGCTTACTCCTAGCATGATTATTGAGTGTATTTAGACAAAAAACATTATTAGAATTCTTAATGATTTCTTATATTTACGCTCATATTGCCGTGTTCACTACACGGCAATTTGGTGTAAAAATATCAACTACCTTATATCATCCCGTAGATATCGTAAAAGGCGACAGGGGGAAACAAATCAGATGGGCAGCAGCTTCTTCCTAATAACGACTAAAAATAAAAAACTGCGGATGCCAATCGCGCCAATTATGGCAAATATCGGGAAGGTCTATGTTCAGCAGTGGACTTCAGGAGTGGATGTAACGGTAACGGGAATACTGCACATGGAATAAGACTAATTTTACGGATTTATTATTTACTTTATCGCAGTGCCCGTAACGATGAGAAATAAAAAAGTTAAAGTTAAGTTCAAAATTCAACGCGATAGAATACGTGTTTTTTTTTAGAATAAGGGTGACAAACGAGCACACAGTCCACATAATGGTAAGTAGATGTTATGAGCCTTAGACATCTACATTTATAATCAATTAAGAATCAAAACGCGGATGATTTGTGACTGAGGGCTAAGATGGGTGGAAAATTAGTTCTATTCCAAGCTAGAATTCTCATACAGATTTTAAATTTACCCTTTGAAACAAATTATACCTATACGTATATAAGCTATATCTTTATTTATTTATTCGAACAAAAAATTTTTACAAATAAGACTACATATTCGGGTTGTAAAGCTTAATGCTAATATAATAATTATAAGTGAAGATTAATAATACATGCAATTAAAATTAGACAAGAAGCAACAACAACAATAAAGGGTTCAAAAAATTAAGTTATGTAAAATTCAACAACACTATTGTACAATCAATGACTTTTAAAGCTGCGAAATGCCACTTCCGAATAGATCTAAGTCTATTGTTTTGGCTATGTTTCTATCCTCTCCCACAAAATGGTTTAAATTTTGACCATTCCGGAGTTTTGATAGATAAGAGATAAGATTTACTAGATTGATCCACGAGAATGATTAATTGAGAAAGTAAGATGGTGTAAAAGATCCGGAATTCGGCCATTCGCTAACTTGTACAGAAACAGTAAGTCGTGCAAGCTGTTTTAATCTCTTTTTATACGCATCACACATAAAACAGATAAACCTATGAAATCCATCGTAGTAAATTCTACTCCGACGAAGTCGCGGCGAACAGCTATTGTATAATGTAAATAATGGAGCAATTTCTTACTGTCCCGTTTTCGTACACGTTTACGTCTACAGACATAAATTCTTTGGATTTTTTTGTTTTAGTTCGAAACTTGATGAAGTTATCAATTAGAGCTCTAGTTTGGACGTTATTTGCTAGTGGTAAGCGTAAAACTCCCGAAATTTGATCTATGCCGGTCTCGCTGAAATTTTAGGCAGAATTACCACGTACTCGGCAGTTAAGGAAAGTATCTTGACAAAACCTACATGTCTTAGGAATTAAAAAATCTTGCAAACAAATATTATCTTCAATTTTGCAATGAAGCAACGAAAGTCAAGAATAAACCCTGTGTTCTGCAGTGAGTTGTAGGTACAGATGGAGAAACTAGTACCCCTGTACAATCAATTGGAAGCTTTTAAGTCCGAAGGACAAATTAATGCTGCTGTGTTTCGTATGGTGAGTGTAGAGAACCCTTTTTACTTGAAATGAGACATTCTTTCTTAGTCCCCAATCTGACTACGCATCTAAATTTTGATACTTAATCGAGGATAGGTAGAATGTATGCTCGTTTGCCATCCTTATTCTACAAAAAAGACATAAAAAATTGATTACTCACATTCCTCATATAATCGAGGAAGTGCTCAGTGAGTGGCAGTTGGTACACGGTAGAGAAATCGAAGCACACAACTCGGCTAGGGTACATACGGGCCATGGCAGAGTTTGAGTTGTAGAAACGCCACGTGACAGCTAATGATCTGCCGCGAGAGAACACCACCGCCTGCGATAAATGTTATGGCGGTTAAGCTTGATGCTAAGTTTCCTTTTGTCTTAATTGTAATATTTTGTTTTATGTGGTCAAGTCACGCTGCTATTGCACTATCGACCGGATCGATCGGAGAACTCCTAGCCCAGAATAGCAGCATAATACCGTTGTGTTTCGTAAGGTGAGTACCGGGAACCGTAGACCCCAGTTATTGGTAACGGGGCATTACATCTTAGATTGCACAAGTGATAACGTAACTGCATTTCATTAAGACGTTAGAGACAGATGTCATTGCGGACGTACACGCAGAGCCCAGCACGTGGGTGGAATTCGTGTTTAAGGGAGAATCCAGGATAATTCTCCACCTTCCACTTACTTTTCTTTTCAGCCTCTCAGACTGCGCTGAAATCAGAGTGCAATCCTTGGCTATATGAAAAGTGCACTTTTAAAGAGAGGACGATCAACCGCTGGAAATAGCTCACTAATAATGCTCTCTGCTACCTGCGGATGGCCAGCGGAACACCGTGCTTCGGATCCCACTACCCACCGCAACCGACACGAGCAATAGCGTTAAATCCACCCCGCATATTATGGCTTTACCAAGCATCATGTCGGAACACAACAAAGTCATTTGGTGACATGGTTTTAGCCTACAATAGTGCACCACTATTGTAGGCACTACTCATTTAGCACTACAAAGGGGACACGTATAGGGATTTCTTATTCAGAGTTCAAGTATTTCCTACGTATAGGAAGTATCATCCACCAAAAATTTCGATGTGCAATTTAGTTTTGCAGAAGTGAAAAGTGTTTTTTTTAAAGGACCTACGGCGAGCCATCCTTATGGTACTTGTAGACCCACGCGGCTCGACTGGAAAGGAACCACGCTCACACGCAATACCAGTTTGAGTTAGAAGCATAATGCTGTTTTGTAAAGTGGATGAGGAGAATGGGAGATTATTTTTACATGTAACGTATCCCACGTTTTCCCTTTTTTGTACTCAAGGGTGTTGATACACTTACATTTCGAATGTTAACCAAGGAAACATGAAACGTGTCTGAGAACTATAAAATCTACATAGTGTTACAAGAGCACACAGTCACGTCGACTGTGCTCGCTTGTCACACCTAGTACATAGCCATACCAAGTCCAAAGGTTAAAACCGTACTTAATTAAAATCTACCCGACCGCGTAAAAAAACAAAAACTAAAAAGAAAAAAGTTTTAGATGTTATCACGCTACTGTCCTTTCTTTTAACAGATTGTTCTTTAGTTTGTGTCAAATGGTAGCATTTTTAATAGAGTAAGGGTGAAGGGTAAGTGGATGCTGTGACCCATAGATATTTAACATTTTATTCTCGATTAGTAATCAAAATGCAGATGCGTTGCCAATCCTGCGGCCTAAAATGGAATAATTCGTTTCCAGTAAAAAGGGTCTCCGGTTCTCTACACTCACCGTACGAAACACCGCAGCATTAAGCTGCTACTTTACCTTTGTATTCTGTGAGAGGGTGGCCCTTCTCCGGCCGAGTCAACCCATTCATGTTACAACCGTAATATAGCACTATCGCAACATAGCAGTACCACGAAAATAAAAATGTATAAATATACATGTTTAAACAAAAAACAGTATAAAAATGCTAAAATATATGTATACATAAAAAAATAGAATTGACTCATTGCTAGCTTTTAATATTAGCCTCCTACTGGGGCAGTCGGATAAAATAAAATCTAAAATGGATGACGGCGACGACTAACCTGATCAGTCAACACCACAGTGCCGACATGAAACGTGAACGTGCAGATTGGTGCGGAGCTGGGCACTATGTGGGCACAGCCTTCCGTCTTACGAAGTGCAATTAACTCCGATTCCAACTCTGCCGTCGCCGAAACGTCCTTCGAATTTTGAGGCTGCGTGCAATGACAAATCGTCATTATTTTTACGTGGTAGAGCCACGCTGCATACATATTCTGGCTGCAGCACGAATGGGTCGGCCACATCGGGGAAGGACCACGCTCTCACAGAATACCAGTCTGTAATAGCAGCTCAATACTGCTGTTTCGTATGGTGCGTGTAGAGAACCAGAGACAGCTTTTACTAGAAACGAGGTATTCCATCTAAGCCCTCGGCGGTGACGACACATCTACATTTTGATTCTTAAGCGAGGATAGATGTTGATATTTATAGCCCACAATATCCACTTACAATCCGGTGGACTGAGTGTTTGCTTGACACTCTTATTCTATATGTACGTGTTCGTGTTCTATTTTGTGAGTACTGTGTCTGAACACACGCAATGGTTAGACTGTTACTGTAGTAGTGAAGCTACGGATCTGGATTTGGAGTTCTAACCGAAGTCAACATTTGAACAAAAAGATACATTGTTTTTTACACAAGAACAAACTTACCTATTACGCTCACTAAAGCAATAACTAAGTTTTGAATATAATTAAATGTTTCAAACTGAACGCGAAAAATGGTAGCGATATTCAAATTAACATATTGAATCTTTACCTAATCTACACATATAAACAAAATTGATGTTTCTGTTTGTGATATCGCTGTAACTACCTCATATTGAGTTGAAGGGATTATTTACATGTCGTCAAGACATAGACAATTTTAAAAAAAACTGTATAGGCATCTGTCAGAGATAATATTCGGAATGGCTGAACCAATTGTAATAAAATTTCACAAACACATAAATAACAATGCCGTTAGTTATCTAGGCTATATTTTATTCAAAAAACTTGGATTTTTTTTTGTAAAACTGAATTGATATAATCTTGGTGATGAGATCTTTAATGATTATCTTGAACATGAATAACGCCACATTAATAAATCCTAGCAAGGCGAAGCCGGGGCGGTTTGCTAGGTAATATAAATAAATATATAATTTATTCATGGTTACTTACACTATACTGATACTGCATACCTTCTAATTCAACAAAATGCCTTTTTGTTAAAAATAAAACGAGTAGGTCTAGGGAAAATTAAATAAAACTACGTTATTTATTTATATTAACATCAAATCATTCATTTATTAGCTTCAAAAAAAGTAGTATCAATTATATTTCATTTTTCTAGGCCTAGGTTTTAACACTTACATACAATATAATAAATAAAAGTAACAAATAAAATTTTCTGTTGAACAAACTAATGTATTAATGGAAGTTGCAGCAATTTTACTTTTATTATTTATTTTATATTTTTACTTTATTGATTAACAAATAAGCAGTGCCAAGTATCAGCTGCCATAGTAACAGCTGATTTAAGTTTACATGTGCCTGTACCAACAATCATCATCAGTATCACAGCGCTTCACAAGTCAAACGCTAAACATACGCCTACCCCAAGGAATACTTTAAACACGGACCCCCCTGTAACTATCGGCTTCCTGTATGTACAACTCGTGGCACGAAAGTCTAGCGGTGACCGTTACTACGCATAATTGGCCGTATCGCGCATTATTACGTATCGTTTGCACGCGCTTGTTGGCTCTCCAGTCGCATTCCGTCCCTCGTACTGATACGACATTCGCAGCTATCCCCGCCGAGTTTCGTTCAGCGCTAGAATTACGTTTCGCGACGTATATTACCATATCGTCACTCAATGTAGTGGGGAGGCCACACGGAACCTACCGGGGCTGCCACTTAAGAACTTTTCATCCCGATCGGTTGTAAGTTCTTTGAGCTAATATTGTCAATATCAATTTGAAGTGGTTAATTACGGTGAAAACATCGAGAGGAAATTTACGTATTTGAGGAATCAAATATTTAAGATGAGTAAAATTAGACAAAATAAAAAAATTGTAGCAGCTCCAAAATTTGTCTGAGAAGAGGCCAGCAGTGCAAAGTTTACAAGCAATGACTACATATTATGTCATTTCTTTTTGTCTATAGTACGTTATCGTTCTGTTCTCTCGCACTAGATGGCGCTAGTGCCAGGTACCAGACATCAACTTAGGAGCACAACAATAGATTCCACAATCAATACAAATTTAAGTGATTATTCTATAAAAGTTAATTGATAAAAATATTTATGGGAACGTATGATATAAAACTGTTAATAAAATTCATTGAAACAACATAATGAACACTAAGGGCCATATTGAAGAAGAAAAAATGAACAAGATTTAAATTCTATTACAAATCTAAACAATGAGAATAAACATTATATGACGCTAAATAATAAACAAATCAAATTTTCTTTATCTATATACATAATATTACAATTTACAAACTGCCTTGCATTCAACGAATCGTTTTCGATATTGTGGAAATGTAGTTATCAGTATAAGAAAAGGATTTTAGAGAAGAGATAACTTTGACCTTAGACATTGTAATACTTCAAAGCTACAAAGACTAATGAGTTTTCCTTTTTACATAACTTTTAAACGGAGTGTTATAGTACAACTGTATAATTTACAATATCTTTATAGTAAGTCATCACTAATATGTAATATGAACAAAAAGATACATAATTAAATATTATTATAGTCTCTGTGTGGAGTACAGCACTCTTATCTATGGTATGAATTGTGTGAATTGTGTAATTAGAATAAACTTATAAAAGTGAACTGAATAAAGAACTGTGTTAAAAAATTAAAATCTCTGTAATTAATCTATATAAACAATAATAAGTACAGATTCTGCCGATTTACTTTATTATAAATGAATTTTCAATGTTTACTCTCGCATTCAACCAGAAAACTTCTGACCCAATTATCGTTATGTACTACTGTTTATTAGATGACATTTTGTTGAGCTCCTGTTGAAACCATTCAGGTCGGTAGATGAGGTTCAGTACCAGCGGGTGAGGCAGTCATTGCAGACGTCGACATCTATGGGAAGGGATAGAATGTTTTACGATGTCACGACACTCTTAAGTTCGAACAAAGTGAAGTGAACCCCGCGCGGGATATGAGAATAGCATTCCGAGCAAATATTATTATTACCTAGGTAGTAGGACTCCTTATATAAATAGGAGTCCGCCTGTGAAGGCTCCACCCTTTTACTTACTTTTGCCGCTAAATAGCATTACCTGTAGTGCTGTGATCCGCGTATAGAGCTAGTATAATTATGGCTGTGAGGCATCCCATCTTTGTCCTTAGAGTTTACAACGCATCTGAAGTCTTCCTTGTTTGAAGTTGGTTACGGATGCCCATGGGCTGGAGTAACCAGTTTACTACTGTGATCCGGTCTGTAGGGTATATAGTGCCCACATAATTATGGCTGTGAGGCATCCCATCTTTATCCTTAGAGATTACAAAGCATCTGCAGACTTCCCTGTTTCAAGTTGGTCACGGATGCCCATGAGCTGCAGTAACTAGTTTACTACTGTGATCCAGTCTGTAGGATATATAGAGCCAGTATAATTATGGCTGTGAGGCATCCCATTTTTGTCCTTAGTGATTGCGACGCATCTGTAGTCTTTATTTTTTGATGTTTCTTACGTATGTCCATGGGCTGCAGTAACCGGTTTACTGCTGCGATCCGATCTGTAGGATATAGAGAGCCAGTATAATTATGGCTGTGAGGGGGATGCCTCACAATCATAATTATACTGGCTCTCAGGCATCCCATCTTTGTCCTTAGAGATTACAAAGCATCTGTAGCCTTCCTCGTTTAAAATTAGTTAAATATTTTAATAATTAGTCATTTACCATCAGGTGCACTGTCAGTTCGTTTGTCACTTCAATTTTATTTAAAAAATATATCTAAACCAATAGTCTCTATATGAATACGGTTTTACGCGCCATTTTTAACGTTATTATAGTCTATAAACGCGAATGACGTAAGCGACCTGCTTTCTACATCCCCAATGGGTTCGCTGTAGTTTTAAGAAACTGTAATATCTTTTCTATAATTTATTTTCTCCCCAGAGTACCAGCTATTCTTCTTCTTCTTTTAAATTATGGCTTCTTCTGATAGAATTCTGCCAGTTGCAGTGCCATTATATTGAGAGTTCACAATTTTACGAGTAGACTCACAATCTACAACAGAAGACGTCATATTTCTAAACACCATCACCAAAATTGATTAGTAATTTCACAGTTTAATATTATTAGTACGAATAAAATCACACAAAATATTTACAAAGGGTACAACTAAATACAAATAAAATACACCAGGGATAGCAAATGTCGGAAACGATTTTTATCACCATTTAAATAAATATATATCAAATAAATAATCATTTTGAACAGGAACGCAACAAAGAAGTATAATAATCAAACATAATATTTATGTTATTTTAGGAAGTTTTACACTAAAATGATTCGTCACTACATCAGCTTTAATAGACCACAAATCCTCGCTAAAGTCCTCAATAAAAAAAATAAAGAACATTGATGTCTTCCAAGGATGGTTTGCGAGGCGATTGTAATCAAAAAATATCCTAAGTTCAATAGAGAAGATAGCTGGGCGCTATCACCTGCTTGGGATCCTAAAATTACATCCCAACCCAAGCATACAACTGCAAAACTTCAAGATACTACAAGTTCATACTGTGTAGATCGGAACAAACATTAAAATTTTAATCTGTGGTAACCGCGTTTGACTATGACATCTGGATGTTGAACAGTGTTGCCGTTTTAGCGACTTTCTCGCTAGATCTAGCGGATTTTAACAATGTTCAGCGGATAAAAAAATCGTTTTAGCGAGAAATAATTACTTGGCAACTTCCAGCGACGTTCGGACTTTTGAGATGGCGACTTTTTTTATAAAGTAATTCATTTCAAATAAATCATTTATCGTATGTCCAATTTTGTAATCTACCACTTGTACTGTATATATAATATAATTTCACTGGAATTCCCTAATATAAACTAACAATTCAATGTCGTTTATTCACTTTCATCTGTTTCGACATACAAAAATGCAGCAGGAGTAAACATATCGAAGATTTAATTAAGATTAAATCATTTTTTTAATGAAAAGATTTAATTAAGTAATTTTGCAATAATAATATTATCACTACCACTCAAATGCAGAACTGGAATGCGTATTTGGTCCTATGAATGTAGTTAAAAGCAAACTGCGAAACAAGCTATCAGAAAAAACTCTAAATTCCATTCTTCTGATTAGAAATCAGTTAAGGTGGAAGCGCCGGCCGTCCGTCCATACATATTTTAATCAAAATATACACTAAACACAGACACTCCTTCTTTAAGACTAATCATTTTATCACTTCTCTACAATGAAATGTGTATGCGTTTGACCTTTATAGGCAATAACTTACGTTACGTAATAAGAAAAATAATAGTGAAATCCCTGAAAAATTTGACACTTAAGTAGAGTGCGTGACTTTTGACAAAACATTGGCACGCTAGATGGCATGAAAGTGATCTTAAATAATTCTGATAAATCAATATCTTAAGTTCAATAACTGGTTAATTTCCTTTCCAACCGTTAAAAAAAAGAGTATAAAATAACAAAACTAATGACCTAAGACACCCATGTTTGTTTTTGTAAACAATTTTATTATTGTTGTGTGGCAACATAAATACCAAAAGTCGTAGGTAAAGCGACGATGCCGTCCTTCCTGACCTTGAATGGACGAAAAAAAGCATTGCCAAACTTCGTTCACTTCTTTGACTTGTTATAAAATATATTCTGATTTCGGTTGTCACGCGCTATGATTTGCGCGCGGAATTTCTTGTGTATTATACATATTTTGTATGCATGTTTTCATTGATTCGAATTGCAATATTTCTCTAGTATATATTTGAGACTATATTGTAATTTATCGTAGGTATAGTAATTAATTATTCTAAAAACGCAATTATGTTTTCGGTGGTATTATCTACGTCATACGTGTTAGTGTTTCATATATGAATGTGTTTGAATATGTTTCTGGTCAACAATAAATACAATTATTATAAATCGGTAAACTACCAAAGTAGTCACAAAATTGAACTTGCAAACATTTACTAAATATGGTTTTGCCGGGTTACACTTTTTACGCATTTTGCAAACAGTTTCAGACAGACACACATTATTAGTTTGTTATATTTTGTACAGCTCAAGTTTACGGTTATGGTGCGTTCAGAAACAAATATAATTCAGTTACGTAAAATCCTTTTTTCTGTTCCGTGCTTTATTGTTTATAAATAAATAGCTTGTTCTAATCCGAGTTATATTTTTCTCATTCGTCGGCCAATTCTATCAGGAATATAAAGATAACATCGAAATAAAAAGATAAGTAAATTTTTGTACATTTTAGTGTTTTAGATCTTGTGTTCCGAACGCAACCCAATTCACATAGAATTGAAGGAAGATTTGTATAGGTATATATTGTATAGTATACCTGGATGACCGGGAATTGCTTGGCATTTTTTTTTTTTGGAAAACGTGTGTTTTGGAAATTATATTTGGATAAAAATTACATAACTGATAAAATATGATGAATATTTTTTGATCCCACCGGCATAGTAGAGAAAACCGAACCGCTTATTAGAATAAAAAATCATGAGTGTAATAAAATTTTCGTATTTTTAAAAAAATACTAAAAAAAGGACTTGAAATAATATATTTTCTCACAAAAGAAGAGAACTTGAAAAAAAGGGAAAGAAGTCGAAACTCAGACAGGACGCGAACCAGGGCACTAAGGTTTTGCGACAGTGCGATATCCACCTGAGCTATACGATCGTTATTATAGTGTCAAAATTTACCCTCTTCTATTGTAGTTATTAGTTTATTATTGTTATTAGTTTTGAATGAATAAGCATGTATCAGCACAATTATGTTGCTTCAAATCGGTACTTCTGTTTTGACATAAAATTCAATAGTGTAATGTAATAAAATAAAATTGCGTTATATTGTAATCAATGTTGACATAATTTATTTCCCAAAGTTATAAATCATTTAAATAGTTTACGCCAACAAATATAACTTTTATTTTTATAACAATCGTACAAGCGTTTTGTAGTTCTGCCTACCCAATGTACACATACAGAAAAATTAAAAACTTGTTTTTTACTTACACGCCATCTAGTGTTCTAGACCCAACTAAACCCAAATAAACTAAAATGTTGAATTCAGCGCCATCTTGCGGGAGAATGGCTGGGAGCAGCCCGTAGGTTTCACCTTAACACGAACGTTACGCATTCTTAATGGAATGGCTGAAGACATTGACCTATTCTGTTGCTCCCATTGTGAATTTAATAGGGTAGGATTGTTTACATTTTGTTACAGCTAAATTCTACATTTTTGTTATGCATAAAAAGAACTACACTGTCGCATTAGGTTATTCCTGTCACGATAGTTATTGGTTTAAATAAATAAATAAATAAAATAATTTTTTCAGTATTTTTATGATTTTCTTCAGCAATTGTTGTTTCATTTAGCCGTACTAACATGATAGAGCATGAATAAAGCAAATAAAAAATTGGAAAAAGATGATTTTTTTCATTGGGATCGATTTTAACCTGATCCCATCGTCAAATATGTCGTTTGTACTATAGTTTGTCTTCGTTTTCAACAATTTAGACTCACTGCAATGAAGCGAAAAGAGGCTTGTCGGTAACAAAAAGCTGATGAAAACCAAGCTTCACTATTTAGCTCACTGCCACCAAGTTGCTTGTCTATCAGTCTTCTACAGATTGTACTTATGAGAGTGTATATCACATATCTTATCCTTATCTGTCCATACATTGACCACTTTTTTTGTTCTCCTCGACACAGGCTTTTGTGAAATACAAGCTACACTAAAGGGCTTAAAATCAGACAGTGCCCCCGGTTATGGCCATATTACAGTTAAATTTCTTAAAACTGCACACGAGCAAATTGTTCCAATCTTAATTCATTTAACAAACCTTTGCTAAGAACAGGGACTTTTCCCGGATGCATTGAAACTAGCCCTAATAACGCCTGTGTACAAGTGTGGAGACAGATCAGACCCGTCAAA
>DWHP01001833.1:0-15344 GCA_018247895.1 Parnassius honrathi | reverse complement strand
TCCTCACGGGTGACATCGCATCTGCATTTTAATTCGTAATTGAAGATAGATGTAGATGACTATGGGCCACAGCAACCATTTACCATCAGGTGCACTGTGTGCTCGTTTGTCACCCATCCTATAAAAAAAAAACAACGGTGATAAACGAACGCTCGGCCCGAAGGCTGGAGTGTGAACTGCGTATGGGCTTTGTGCTAAAAGAAGACTAAACAGAGCTAAAAAAAATGAAAGTCGAACGAACTTTCTTAAATTTGCAATAAGTGGTGTGGGAAAATTAATAAAGAAAATAAAACTATATAATAAATGTAAGAATAAGTGCTATCTACCAGTTAGTAATAACACAAAAGTAATATAAAAGTAAAATAAAAATGATAATTAGATAAAATGGATTTAGTATCGTAATAATTAAAATTATAAATATCATGTGGACATAAGTAGATTAATAGTAAAGATATCAATATAATATATAAGTATAGATAACAGCGAATACTGAAAATACGTAACTATTGTAAAAAAAATAATTAAAAAAATAGAAAACTAAAATAAAAATAAAAACTAGAAGAATTAACAAAAGATCAAAATTCATTAGAAATAAAGGATGCTGTAAAATAAAAAAACAGCAGGAAAAAAAACGCCCATCTGATGGTAATTAGATGCTGTATCCTATAGAAAACTAACTCTATCCTCAATAAAAGATTAAACTGTAGATGCGTCGTCATCCCTTAGGATTAGATAGTAAAATAAGTAGTAGTAGAACAGGACTAAGAAAATAGTAAAAATGGGCCTCCGGTTTTTTAAACTCAGCATACGAAACATAGCAGCATTAAGTTGCTATTTTACGCTAATATTGTGTGAGAGCGTGGTCCTACTTTAGTCGAGCCAACCCATTCGTTCTACAACCGTAGTACAGCTGCCGAGTGGTTCTATCGTGTTAAAAACTATACATTTTAAAATAAATGAAACTAATAACATGATCCTTTACCTTGAAATGACTTCGTTCGGCTTCCTTTTGCTTTTGTAGGTTTATCTCCCTGTAATCTTCCGCCACCGGCAACCATGTAGATGGACTAGTAGAGAAGCCAGCGCTGGTCGAGTTGTTCCAATGGTACGGAGTCCTAGCTGGATCCCTCGAATATTCTAAATAATTGTCTGGGTTGCCTTGATTGCAAGCGGCCACATCAACTGTATCTTCCCAACTGACGTAACCGTCCCTCATTCCGATTTCCTCTCCTTGATAGGTTATCGCTACACCAGGAAGCATCATGTTCAAGCCGTTGAGGCCATCTACCATATTGGTCCTGAACCTTGACGGCATTCTATTATTGTCGTGGTTGCCAAACTAAAACAGATGAAATTTTATTGTAATATTAGCATCAACCGATGGTTTAACTCGTTAACCATATTCATTTACTTTTCATTATAGACTATTAAAAGATATTAAAAGTCCAGTGATGAACATAGGCCTTCCTTTGCGACCTTCCTTCCTCAGATTGCTAAATAGGGGCATATTTGCCATAGTTGCCACGCTTGGCAGGTGGGTTTCCAACTGCAGTTTTTTTTATTTTTTACTTACCTTCAGTTTAACATTGTTTTTACGATATCTACGGGACGACATGTGTAGGGATAGGAGGATATTCCTACATCACACTACACGAACAAGTAAACACACAACTAGTAATTATTAGTATTTTAATGCACTAGCTGGTACCCAGTGCGTTGTTACCTCAGAAAAAATAATTGTGGGAATATAGTTTTAAATTCGGAAGAGTTATATTGTTTAATTAGGAATGATAGCACGTTTATTGAAGCTAAACGATATAAAACTTCTAAATAATTCGGTACGATACGCGCGCCACCTACTGTATGTTAATTGTAGTACGCCTATAACCTTCGCGCAAGTACAAGTAATATGTCGACAAAGTTTTAGCACAATCTGATGAAATTAAGTAGATATCAGATTTGACAGACCAAACCACCCGTGATTTTAACAAAAATTTTTGTTTTAATTTGGTTATAGGTGTCAATGAGCTGCATCAGGTATACTTACTCTCATCAGGTAGACCGAAGATTGTTTGTTATTTCAGTTTTATAAAAGAAAACCTTAAAATTAGTTCCATTAAACCTGTAGATTTCATATATGCTTAGTCAGGTCATAAGTTCTGTCATGAACTTTTTATAAAATTAATGACACACTTTTTGATATTATGTAGAAATTATATACGAAATGAAAGATAATTTAAATTAGAATACGATTTTATTTATTTTATTTAAAATGCTCTCCCCCATTTTGAACACATGCCCTTAATCGACGCGGCCAATCATCAATCGCAGCACGCTACCACACTCATATCTATTTATGCCGCTGCTTTAGCCAAAGATGCTCGGAAAGATTCCAAATTTTGACAAAGCTTAGAGCAGACTTTCTTCTCCAAATGTTACCATATCTTATAATCCAGTGCGCTTAAGTCTGGACCAGAAGAGGGCCAGTGTTCATGTCCGTTAGAGTCAATTCCATGGGTGGTCTACCAGTTTTCCGTGCTTCGTGCCATATGAGCTGGTGCAGTTCTGTTGGAATATCCAATGTCTGTTTTTCAACATTGTTTAAGAAGGAGGTTCTGCTATGTATGTTAAGAGGGTACTTTGGTACACCTCGGCATTGGTTTTTTACCTTTTTCACAGAAAAACACCTCAGTTAAGCCTGCTAATATGAGACTTCAAGCCAAACCATGAGTGACGAAGGATAACGTGCTCATTGAACCCTCAGGATACGCGTGCTGCGATCTTCACTAGTGTGGGCATACATCCTATCATTTTATTTATTATAACTTTCTTCAATGTTAAAAATGTTTTCATTCGAAACAAAACTTCGCGGTATTTTTTTCCTGCGTAACGCCGTAACAAATCGCGAGATCTATCCAGCCTAATTTTTTTCAGTTGCTTGTTCAAAAAAAAATCCAGTCGTCTTACAATAAGCTCATAGCCCTAGGTCTTCATTGATCACTCTTTTGACCGTGGTTCCGCTTAGGCCCATCTAATGAGCTAAGATTTTTGGTTTACGAACAGGATTTCGTTGGATTCGCGCCTTCACTGCTTTGACGATCGCGGGTGTCCTAACAGTACGAGGTCGGCCGGTCCTCTTACGATCTTCGAATCCTGAATGTTCAGTGGTTCGTTTAAACAAATCGTAAGGTTATTTTTAATTTTTGTAGAATATTGAAAATTTTTTTTGGCGCCTAACCACAGCGGTGCAACGCGTTACCGCTACTCTATCTTCTTTCTTCGATCACTCCATAATTGAAAATGAATGAGAATTAATGTCTTTTTTTATTTTCGGCAAGCGCAAACGTTATATTTTTAAAATTGGTGAAGTTCATCTAGCCAGTATTCAAACATTTTAAATAATAAGGTTTTGACAGACCTTAGGAACCGGCTAATTAAATATATAAGAAATTAACAACGCAACTTGTGATACTCTCATTGCTTACTTACCACCCAGTTAGCAACTTGTCCTCGCGGCATGTAGGTCAACCATTGGTTTATGACGTACACAAAGTCTCGAGCGTTTGATTTAGCAGAGAGGCTGGTGATAAAGTCAAAATTGAAGGGAAAATGAGCCCCAATGCGACCGCGTTCGTCGCCGTAGTACAGCATAGTCATTGTAATGTTGGCGTACGCTTCAGCTAAAAGAACTCTGGAAAAGAAATTGCAGAACACAAATTGAACAATATAATGTCCTCTAGACCGAATTTCGGTCTCGAAACTAGCCAACTGCGCAAGATTGAATTATAGTGCACCTGTGTGCGTGAGCAAATACAGGTGCAGTCTTTATTTCTACACTCTTATAGTGCGACGTGATGGTAATCCGACACATCCAGAGAGAACAGGCGCAGCAATAAAGGTGTTACGTACTTTCCGAGGTACAGGAGTGAAATACAGCCCACTTACCTTTTTACCCTTTTTTACTGGAAATGAGGCATTCCATCCTATGCCTCACAGGTGACAACGGATCTGCATTTTAATACGTATTCGAGGAAAGACGTAAATGTCTATGGGCCACAGTAACCACTTACCATGAGGTGAATAGTGTGCTAGTTTGCCACCCTTTTTGTCGTTTGTCCAAAAAAACTGCCACTGAGAATTTCTTGACAGAAAAACCGATAACTCACTTGGGCTCAACCTTTGGATAATCTCGGAATAACTAGACCAAAGAGTCAGTCATGTAACATTGTACGTAAGAGCTAGGCATGAATTTAATATTTTGTTTGTGTATTAAGTGCAAATACCATGCGCATTTTTTAAATTTACGCTGAAGCGTCGCCATCACAGGTACCGTACACAAATTGCCATGTAAATTGTTTGAGAGTAATATCATCCTCATTATTACAGCTCTTCACATATCCAATGCTGAACAAGTCCTACCCCAAGAAATATCATAAATCACAGACCTGAGTCACCCGTATCCGTCGACTTTCTGCATGTATTACCAGGTTGTTACTCCATCTAGTGAAAAACTGCGCTCCACTTCGTTTACGTTTCGGTTGCCACTTGCGAATATCTCGTTCGACCGAACCCGATGTGGACATCGGTTTAGGTCGATTCTTTGAGCTTTATAGCCGGCACAGGTATAAGTGCTTCAGCTTACTGATTTGTTGGACTATGCCGATTACTCCGGTTCTGCTGCAGATATGCTCATTACAAAGCCCTTCACGCAGAAAAACTTCGAGCATAGCATTCTCTGTAGCTCGCTATGTGACCTTGAGCTTCTTTGTACGGCCAGTAGTGAAGGGCCGGGTCTCAGATCCATATTATGACATTACATGTGGTAGAGCCACGCTGTAGCTATGTTATGGCTGTAGCACAAATGGGTCGGCTTGACCGGAGAAAGACCACGCTCTCACATAATACCAGTGTAAAATACTTAGTACTGCTGTGTTTCGCACGGTGAGTGTGGAGATCCGGAGATCCTTTTTTACTGGAAACGAGGCATTTCATGTTACTCCTCAGGGGTGGCAATGCATCTGCGTTTTGATTCTTAGTGTAAATGTACGTGTCTATTGGCCAGAGCATCCTCTTACGATCAGATGGACTGTGTGCTCGTTTGTGGCCCTTATTCTGTCTGATTATAAAATAAATCTGATTTGAGAACAAAGTATACTATAATTTAACTTAACTTACTTAGTTTCCGCTTGATTATCTTCCTGCCATTTATCAACGAAATCTCTCCATTCATACACAATATCGTAGAGCTCTATTAGATCTCTAACATACTCTTGAGTAGTGTACCCAGGCTGATCACTTGTCAGAAACATGTTGCCAGTTAATGGTTCATCTGGGTATACACCGCCATGGTCATTTGGATTGGCTTCGAATAGATGGGGAAGAGCATCAAGACGGAACCCATCCGCTCCTTTTTCTATCCAAAATCTCATTATGTTCAACATTTCTTGTCGAACGGCGGGCTCGCGGAAATTAAAGTCGGCTTGCTCGATCGCAAATTGATGTAAGTAGTACTGTTGGCGTATTTCATTCCATTCCCACACGCTGCCTCCGAATTGGCTTATCTGTATTTTAATTTCAGTTGTAAACGCAATTATATTAAAGATACATTAAATAAACATAATAAATGTCTATTCTCACTCATTGTTTTTCTGTAAACATATTTACGTTGTGGAATGAATATACTTTCCTTTAGGATTCGTGATGCCAAAACGGTATCTATGTTTTAAATACCTGACAAAGAAAGAGCGCTACTATCTTTTACACCATTTAATCATGGAATAAGCATGTGTGTGTATATATATACTCTTATAACCAGAACGTGGTCAACGTTCATTAATAAAGGTAATGTACAGCAAACCATATAGATTTCCTACAGAAGAACTTTACTCAGTTAGTGGTTCGCGCGCGCGCGCATAAATATAAGCTTAGTTTATTAAATTTTTATGTACATTTTTTTAATTTTTTTTTGTGTTTAATAAATGTAATTAAAGTCAGTTAAATAATAAACAAAATTCTAGCTATAGAAGAGCGGGACATCCTGCACATTTACTTAAAATGATGTCTCACTTACTCCCATACCTACGTAATGTGTGATAATGTTAAAGAAATAAACAGGTTTTTTTATTATATCATCGAATACTATAATACATACATAATAGAACGGGGGAGTGGGCGGAGCCCGTGTAATCACTAAACTAAAATGCTACAAAACGCCAATTCAAACGTATAAATGTCATCACGAGATGTGTTTTGACGTTACAATCTTTTCCAAATTTCGGATGCAAATTATTTAGAAAATGTCAAATCGCACGCTATTTAAAAATAAATATGTATTAAAATCCGTTTGTCAACACAGCGAATCGGGTTTGTAGGAGTGATTAAGTAATAATACGACGTAATTGCTTGTATGTGTGCTCCCGGCGGCGCCTTACCTCGTACAAACTATGGTTGACAGCCATTCTATTGTGTATGATAGTATTCTATGATTGATATATATATATATATTTGCTGTTACGACATTATCATCATTATTGTATCCCACAAAGTCTACTCCTGAACACAGGTCTCCCTAAAAGGATGCCATAATACACGATGGATATTTTCACGATATTGTACAAGAAAATATTGAAATACAATACTAAATCAATCAGCAGCATCTTACTGATATGAACGCAATAATAATAAAATACTGCGTCTGCCAATCCGCCAGCCAAGCGTGGTAGTTGTGACACAAATATCCTCTCCTCTCTATGAGGCAACATGGTGGAGGCCTCACTCAGCAGTGAGTTTTGGACTGGCTGTAAAGAATGCATGTATAGAAAACTATCGTATAATGTTTCTTTTCTTTCATTTCACTATACAGCTGCATTTTATACGTGGTAGAGTCGTGCCGAGAGTCGTGCCGCAGTTAAATTAATAGCATAGTTGTAGCAAGAATGGGTCGTTTCGACCGGGGAAGGACCACGCTCTCACAGAGTACCAGCGTAAAATAGTAGCTTAATGCTGCAATGTTTCGTATGATGAGCGTGAAGAATCGGATATCCTTTTTATTGGAAATGAGGCATTCCTTCTTAGTCCTCACGGGTGACAACACATTTGCATTTTGATTTGTAATCGAGGATAGATGTAGATGTCTATAGGCCACAGCAACCACTTACCATCAGGTGGATTCGTTTGTCACCCAATCCTATAAAAAAATATGGCTTCAGCCTAAACAAGTGACTACACCGGAGAAGAACTAAGCTCTCACAGATTACCGGTGTAAAAAACCAGTAACCGTACAAAAGTGTAAGTCCGCAGGTATGACAAGAACCGAATTCCCTTTTTACTGATTACACTAGGTATAGCAGATGTAGGTGTACATGAGCTACATTATTTATCAACCCTAACCTAATGTCAGGCGGCTTCGTGGTATCGTAGCTTAGCAGTGACTTGCAGCGCTAAGAACCGCGGGTTCGAATCCCGCACGGAACCTGTATTTGTATGGCCTACAAATAATTGTATCGAGTCAGGATCTTTGTACTTTTGAAATTTATGTATGTTAACTGCCCCTATGATGCAGGAAAAATCCTAGTGTGGAAGTAACATTTAAAAAAAAATATAGAGATAGATGAACTCTGATAATTTATTAGTCAAAGAGTGTATCTAACTTTCGCCATTAAATCAAATTTTGCGTATTTAAAAATTTCTCATTTAAATGTAATCTCAAATCAAAATAACCTTTAAGTATTGTTCAATCATAGATAGACTTATAAAAATTGTGATATTGAACGCAATACCCAATTTTGTCAAAAATGGAAAAAAAATGGAACAGGCTCATGGAAAGGTCAACTCGAAGAGAGATTCTTAACAATAATTAGGTAGTTATTTTGTGTAATTTGTCAAGAGATTTTAGATTGTGATATAATTTAATAAATTATTCTATATATTTTTTTATAATTTCATTGTTCCTATCTGTTAAAATTGGGAATTCTTAAAGTATTTAATAAAATAAACATCATGGTTAGCTGTACTAAGTGGCGCTAAGTGACCCCTGAGGACGAGGATGGAATGCCTCGTTTCCAGTAAAAAAGGGTCTTCGGGTCTCTACACTCACCATACGAAACACAGTAGTATTACGCTGCTATTTTACGCTGGTATTCTGTGAGAGCGTGGTCCTTCCCCGATCGAGTCAAGCCATTCATGCTACAACCATAATGTAGCTGCAGCGTGACTCTACCACGTAAAAAGAGTCTCTGACAGATGACTACATATTTATGCCATTTGCTGCGGAGATTATCGGTCCGCGGGGTTCACGCGCGGTGAAGTTCTTCAAGCAACAGTATCTGCGACTGGTTACGCTGCTGATGATAAGAGGGCTGGCTCTTTTATCGCTCAAAGGCTAAGTATAGCAATTCAGCGAGGAAATGCAGCCAGCGTTCTTGGACCGATACCACGGGGAGTAGGACTGTTTCAATATTTAAGTATTCATTTTTAGTTTTTTTATCATAGTTTTTATATAGTGTCTGTGACGTCAAATAAATAACATCTCAACGCTTATGGCGTTGAGATGTTGTTGTTTCTCTCGCAAAAAATATTCAAATTCTTAGTTTAATTACATTAAAAGTGCTAATGACTTCATAGCCTTGAAGTTAAGTGTTTATTTATTGCTGTGTATAATGTACCTGGTGATATAATTAGTTGAAATTACTTCAAATTCTGACAATAACAGTTCAGTTCAAAAACGATCATTCAAATTTCAATTACGTCCAGGGTATTGACAAAAACCCGTAAGTGACGATAATTGCACGGCGCTAACGACCTTCTTCTCACAACATCCTACCTTAGATGCAGCTTGTGCGCGGGCTTGACTAACGGCTTGCAATAGAATAATATTGCATACTGGAGTTTAACTTCTCTGCCTTTGGGTGACTTTTGCTTGGCTTGTATTGCGTTCATTTTGAATAAAATACCTCCAAATGCGAAATACTGTGCGGGCTGTCCAAAAAAAATCACAATCCCCGAATTTTTGTCTTGCTGCTTATGCAATGATACCTATGATATTGAATGCGTAAATTACTCGTACAAGTTATTTTGCCTTATGGATAAGGAAAAGAAAGACAATTGGAAATGCATCACATGAAAAAGTAAACAAAGGAAGTTCGACAATAACACCCCTGTATAAGGCTGTGGTATGGATTTACTTTTATCTACGTCTGATCAAATAACCGACGACTCTGAAGAATGTAATGTTACTCAACGCAAACCGCTAGTCCCAGAGAAGCAACCATTATCCCCTGGTCCTTCTTGTATCATGGACGATAAGTGTTTAGTCAATATTATACGTCGAGAAATACAGTAATCTGTGACGGAGGCTGTTGAATCAGCCGTCAAGATGTATTTTTCTAAGGAGTTCGATGAAATTAAAAGCGAATTGGCTACTTTACGAGAAATCGGTAAACGTGTGGAATTTCTTAGCTCTCAATATGACCGAATGAATTCTGACATAAAAAATTTACGGGACCGACTTACTGAAGAGAATTTAACGCTATCCAGTCAATCATTAGATATATCAGATAGACTTAACCTTATGGAAAAAACACTCTCGCGAAACGAACATTATTTTCCGGAACGCCGTTGATCTCAACGGCGTTCCGGAAAATAAGTCCGAAAATTTGCTGTCCTTGGCGAAACAACTTTGCTGGTCTATTTCCGTCCCTTTGATGGATGTTGAAGTACTATCAGGCGCTAGAGTTAGAAAAATTAATGATAACAATGATCGTCCTCGTTCCATCATAATTCAATTGCAGTCCACAATAAAACGTGATGCAATATTGGTGGCGATTTCCCGTTTCAATATTTCATTTGGGATATGGTGGGAATAAATCACCCGTATGATTTTCTGAATATTTATCCCCTCAGAACAAAAAACTACATGCTAGCACCAGAAACATTGCACGTAAAAAGGATTATAAATATGTTTGGATCTGTAATGGTCGTATTTTTGTGTGAAAAGAAGATCATACCCCTGCGAAACAAATCAAATGCCATGATTCTCTGAAAAACTTGTAATTACATACTTTGATATGCCATATTACTAAGACCGTAACTGTCAAAATAAAATTCAATATATATTATCAAAATTTCGTAGGTCTGAAAACTAAGACGGACAACATTAAACTGTCTTCACTGGTTACCCATTATGATATAATAGTGAGAACTGAAACATGGCTTGACGACACAGTATCGGACGGTGAACTGTTCGGCGCAAACTTCAATGCTTATAGATGTGATCATAATTCTACCCATCTCGCTGGCAAGCGAGGTGGAGGTGTTCTGGTGGCAGTATCGAAGAAACTGTACTCTAAATGAGTTAACCACTTTGAGAGCTGTTATGAAGACTTGTGGGTTTCGGTGAGAGTGAACATTAATGGTAAACTCGTGGACTGCTTGTTTTGTGTAGTATACTTGCCCCCCCCCCCGGTAAGTAATAGTTCATTAGATGGATTTTTTGACAACTGCAGTATTGTAATGCAGTCATGTAGTAACGACATAATAATATTGGGCGATTTTAATTTGAATTTTATAGACTGGATTACCGATGTTACCAATTCCGTAAACAAATTAACCCCTAACAATTATTGCTGTAATCTGGGGTTTCAGTTCGTAGACTTTTTGTCTTTAAACAATTTATCACAATTTAATGCTGTGAAAAACGTTATTTAACAGAACACTTGACCTTGTTTTAAGTAATCTTAAGGATATAAATGTTGCCGAATGTCCATGTCCAACAAGTTAAACTGATCGTCATCATCCTGCTTTAGAAATAAATGTAAATACGTCAGTACCGCATTTGTTGAATAGTAAATATTTTTCTACTCACAATTTTAAAAAGGCTGATTATACTAAAGTAAATTCTAGGATAAGTAAAGTTGATTGGGGTTTTGAATTTAGTGATTGTCAAGAGGACGATGTCATGGTATCTAGGTTTTACAAAATACTTTATTCCATTATTGATGAAACTGTACCCAAAATGAAGCAGCGTAATTTAAAGTTTCCTATTTGGTTTACGTCGAACCTAATTAAACTGATAAAAGAAAAACAAAAGATCCGATTAAGGCACAAAATTTACAAAAAACCAAGAGGTACACTAAAACTTAAGCTAATAAATTACCGGGTTAAGTCGTTGTCCTCTAAGAATTATTTAAATTATCCTAAAAATTTTGGTCGTTCGTCCGTCATCGTAAATCCTGCGATAATGGTTTTCCGGAAAAATGTACCTAGACAATCTCTCGGCTAATAGTGGTGAGGGGATATGTAATCTTTTTGATCAACATTTTTCATCTATGGTCTCCCAACCCACGTGTACTGCAGCTCCTGTATTGTTCGATGCGTATCAACAAAGTTCCTTACATGGTATAGAAATAGCAGAACGTAAAATACTGAGTATGCTCAAGTCACTAGATATCTACAAAGAAAGGGCTCCTCTTTTTTTATAAAAGTGATATCAAAATATAAACTAACTCTTCCTATAAAACTAATTTTTAGTAAATCTTTATTAACCAGGTCTTTTGTAACTGACTGGAAATATTCCAATGTTTAAATAGGTATATATTTACAAGAAAGGAGATAAAAATAATGTTAAAAGTTATAGATCGGTTTCAATTATAAGTTTATTTCCAAAGATATTTGAACGTTTAGTTTATCAAAGTTTAACAAATCATCTAAAAATATTATTGTACAGGCATAAAACGGGTTTTGCAAAGATAAATATACTGTTAGCAATTTGATGGATTACGTCATGAAAGTTGCAAGTGCAATGGATGGTCAGATGCAGGTGGATTCTATACACATAGATTTTTCTAGTGCATTTGATATCGTGGACCATCAATTACTAATATCTAAATTAAATTCAAATGCTGTGCATGGGAATTTACTACGTTGGCTAAGTTCTTATCTTAAAAATAGATTACGAAGTGTCGTATTTCGTGGATATAGGTTTAATAATTATGTGACTCTATCAGGTGTACCCCAAGCTTTACGTATTGGTCCTATTCTTTTTTGGCGTTTATTAATGATGTAATACATAACATTAAGTACAGCCACTGTTCCATTTTCACCGGCGATTTAAAATTGTTTAAGGCTATTAAAAACCAGGATGAAGTTCTACCTTTACAAAATGACCTTGATGCTATACATGAATGGTGCATAAGTAATAAAATAAAACTTAATCCTCATAAGTTTACCTATGTTAAATTCACAAAGAATGAATCTACTCGTTACATCCTGTTACTTCATTAATGAAGACGTACTGAGTGAATCTTCATCCACCCGTGATCTTGCGGTCATTCTTGATAACAAACTTAGCTTTAGAGAACATATAGATAATGTGGTAACGCGTTCATGAAAAATGTTAGGTTTTGTCAAACGTACATGTAAGGATTTCAAAGATGCTCAGACTCTGATAACTATCTATAATGCATTGATTCGTAGCAGTTTAGAATATGCCTCGGTGGTACGAAATCCTTCTTATAAAATTCACGTTCACAGAATCGAGCGTATTCAACAAAAATTCACTCGATTTATTGCATACAAATTTAAAAATTCTCCATACTATAAATATTATAACTCTAGGCTTTGAATGAGTTCATTGGCTGACCGACGAAAACTTTTAGACTTAATGACGATATGTAAACTTCTACACGGCAAGTTAATTTCGCCAAGTTTACCGTAGCATGTGTGCTTTAAAATTTCCTATCATATTCCTAGACACCCAATTACTAATTTGTACAATATTCCCATCAGTAGAACCAGTTTAGGCAAGTTTCCTCTATTAAGCAGATGTATGCGAACTTACAACAGCTTAAACAATCATGACATCGACATCTTTAGTGACCCCGAACGTGTATTTAAAAGAAAATGTAGACTTACTGTTACCTGCCTTGCCAGATTAAATCCGTATCCGTAGTGTATCGGCGATAAAATCCGTAAAAGTAGAATTTATTTAAATATTGTTAAGGAAAAAATAGATACAATAATCAAAAAATACCCAATTAGAAGGAACGCGACTGTTGTTCTCTGAATCAATCACTGGATCTGCCCACACGAAATAGTTTTCGTATCCAGACTCCCTGGCCACGGACCGTTTGAAGTAATCTGATTCGGTGCTGGCGTGGTTTGGTACGTAGTCCAAAAGAACCTTGATTCCTGTTAAAATAAAGAGCATTTGAGTAATTGAGCACATGCACAAAGTAACCAGCCATTCGGTATTTTGTAGGTTAAATTTGAAAGTGTTCTCAGGAACTACATGATTTAATTTCTTCCTTCTGCTTTCACCATCGGACAAATATAAAAATAAAAATCTTCCGCTTAACCGACTGCGCTATAGGAAGGGTAATGTTTCTCGAGAATATGATGTACCTATGTATGCAGGTACATATTTTTTATTATTATATTACTATTTCTTAGACACGCTCTATAGCTAAAATTGATTTATTGATTGATTTTAACGTATACGATGTCGTTAGATTTGTCTTCGTTGTGGAAGTGACTTAGGGTATAATTTTTTCATTTCAGTAAACTTTATACGCTGTCAGGTATTTTATTACTGTTTTAACTCTCAAGCTCGTTCTTTTACTTACCCAGTTCATGCGCTCGTGACACAAGTTCTTCAAAATCAGCCATGGTTCCGTATTCATAATGAATGTCGTAGAAATCGCTGATGTCGTAGCCAAAGTCGATCATCGGCGAGGTGAAGATCGGTGACATCCATATCGCACCAATACCAGCCTCGACGAAGTGTTCCATCTCACTAGTAATGCCTGTTAATAGTGAATAGCTAGATTTAGATGGTGGCTCATTCATTCATCAGTTTGTGGCCGTGGAAGGAAAAGAGAAGAACTCTCTCCGAACAAGGTGTTCTGCCTGGGGAGCGGCTATAGCTCCAAGTGGTAGTTCTAAGCTATTCTATATATATTTTGGTACTTCAGAATTCTGATAACGCGATTTAGGCTTCGATGTATTTCGCTTGTGGCGCGACGTCTGCGCCGCCACAAGTTATTCCATCCATCCATCACATTGTAGAAGTCCATTGTTTAACATTGGCCCCACAGGAGGATTCTGCCATAAGTGTCACGCTTGGCAGGCAGAATGGCATACACAGGTTTTTTTTATTACTTGAAGTAGTTATCAAGAAAATACTACGGTTGCTTATTTCCTGTTTCAGTTTCCCTCTGTCACTTCTTTGAGAGCTACGGAACGACAGGGCCTATGAATATGGGTGATATTCTAGAGGCTTATTTACCTTCTTTATC
Source organism: Parnassius honrathi (assembly GCA_018247895.1). Lineage (NCBI taxonomy): Eukaryota > Metazoa > Arthropoda > Insecta > Lepidoptera > Papilionidae > Parnassius > Parnassius honrathi. Next base: position 1,053 of record DWHP01001833.1, on the reverse strand, counting down.
AGGTCATAAAAGTTTACTATTGGTCATGGTTCTGTGAAGTGTCAGTGTAAGAATATCCACTGCCCTGTATCATCCCGCAGGTGCACCCACAAGGTGCAGCCCGTCTCCTGTTTTGTTTCCCTATGTCGGCCTCTTACGATACCCGTAGGATGGTATAGGATAGTGGATATTCTTACACAGCTACTACACGGTCGAATACAATCTTACCTTTGTAAATTTATAAAAGTGAAATATAAATGATTCCGACCTTTTAAGTCTCCGATTCCATCGCCATCTGTATCTTTGAATGAACGAGGATAGATTTGATATATAACCACATTTTCCCACCAGTCCAAATTCCTCAGCTCTGGTGGTGACGGGCCTCTTCCTATAATAGCCCATGTGACGGTCCCCACCACCACTCCAACCACAACTGCAACAGTCACCACTATCCAGGTTACTTTTGTCCACGACGGCATTTTGACTAGTGATAACTTTAGGTGGGGTTTAATCATATAAGTGTGTTGTTATCATTGAGTATTTTTATCTGCATATTATATTGGACTTATATAAATTAAGAACAGTAAATTATTATTGATTTAAAAGCATACAAATCAATTTACGGTACGTAATCGGTATTATCTGCTTATTGCTACGTGGTAGAGCAACTCGTTTATGGTTCCAGTACGAATGAGTTAGTTCGTCCGGGAAAGGTTCACGTTCGCACAGAATACTGGCGTGAAATAGCAACTAAATGCTGCTAGGTTTCGCTTCACCGTACCGTCGACTTTATTTAATAATAAAAAAGCATATTATCTTATTACATTAGTACAGGGAATATGTAGATGTTTATAAGGTACAGCATTCACGAACCATCAGATTGAGTTAGTGCTCGTTAATAAAAATAAATAAAATAGTGTTTTTATCTGGATTGGATGATTAAATACGTAATAATAAAAACATAATATTTTATTGTTCATAGTGTATGTATCTGTGTGAGCCGTGGTAGCTCAGATGGTTAACGCTCGCTGTAAATATAACAGAACGCGAGTAGCCCGGGTTCGATCCCCGCCG